>JBCAUG010274323.1:0-18019 GCA_038406175.1 Haplosyllis leylae
TTTCATTTATTTATTTTCCAATTGGTTCTGACTACATGATTTCATTACTGACTAGTATTCAATGTTTGCAGAGAAAAGATGTTTATTGTCTACTGTTTGGTAATATAAGATTTTGGAAACATTTACCACCAAATAGTGCGTATTATCAAGTTATTCAATTATGTTCTCATGTCTATGATATATAGCCTTTCCCAAAGACTTTTTACATAATGTTCATTTAGTCATTTTATTGTTTTTATAGATGACTGTTAGGCAGAACTGATTTTAGGTATGGGCAAATGGGCAGAACTTTAAACTGAATCCGCCCTGTGAACCTGTAGAAGTACAACATGAACTTATTAACACAGAACATTACAAGGTTCCTTCAAATGATAAGAATAATTAGATCTAATGTTTAAATCTTCATCATATTTTTGTTGCTGCCATTTCATTGAACTGTGCAAAAACTGTGAGATAAGTTTATATAATAGATCAATAATTGGGAAATCTCGTCATTTTTGTGCAGTTTGCATCTGTCAGAATTCCATGGCTTATCCGCTCTGTTTCCAAAACTTCGAACAAATTTATGTCAATACATTGATTGTTCACAAAGAGTAAATCAACACAATTATTGATGAACAAATTTAGGAACATTCTTGACCTTGATGCTATTTAAACCTTGACAAACAACCAACTCATGAAATAGCTACACATTGGCTGTTCAACATTAAATCTTTCTTTGAATAAATTTTTTTTGAAAATTTTAAAGTTTGTGCGGCGATATGTGTGGGGTGTGTGTGTGTGTGTGTGTGTCTTTCACGGCCAGAATATAACTGCTGGGAAATTTTTATTCATAACGTAATATTAACCTACATTGGTCAGAAACTATGTCCAACAGAATGTGTTGTAATCGATGATACTTCCTGTGGCTTGTAGGGTTTTATCTAGGGATTTGAAATTAAAGAGCCATTCAACTATCGTCCCTCTTTGATCTCATGATTTGATGTAATACTGCACATTAAGTTTCTACCTCTGAGTGGATTTTTCCGTGACAATCGGATATCTATAATGTTTCTCCTGACAGACAGAACTGTCAAAATAATTCGGTTGAAAGCGCTCACTTGTTTGCTTTTTTACTATGGTGGGGTTAATTTAGAAATGCAAGTGGTGGGATGGCATTACGGATAAAAGCATTTTGTTGGGAAGAGAACAAACAATACAAAACGCATGCAATCCCATGGAAAGTTTTAAATATGTGCATAATTTTAAAAACCACTGAATGGCTAGTTGACATGTATTTGCATCCACCTTATTTGGTACACCACGTTGCAACATGCAGATCCTAGATTCTAATGGTCAATACCACACGGTGACAGGATACATGGAAGTGCCTACTTTTTACTTGCTGTTAAAATTGTGGGTTGGTGTTTTGAAAATTATTTCTTTGATTCCATTAAAACCTTAGGTCTATTTCACTGTACAAAAACCAAGGCCTGTGGCATGACATTTCTTTTTAGTCCATATTGGTAAATTGTGTTAGCGGTACAAGGGTGATTAATGTATCCTTCGATCGTTTGGGTGTGTCAGGCAACACCTAATAAAGCCTGTAAGGTCCTTCTTAATTAGTGTACATGTAGCCTTCATACATTCTAAAGCATGAGCAATCTTTACATCACGCAGCTGCAAGCCTTACATCAAGTTATCAAAGGGCCTGGCACAAATTTCAGATGTGAAAAGCTCATAAACCCATACCTGCGTTAGACGAAAATTTAATCATAGACTACGTATCAAGTCAGCTCAAAACATCCGACATTAGTATGCATATCTCGTTTCCCATACCGATTTTTGCAAGTGAATATGTGTGAATTTGAGCAAATTCCATTTCTTTAATGGAAAATTGAAACAGTAGACACCAGTGTTTTCTAGAATTTCAGATTATTTGGAGGAACTTTACAAATCGTTCTCTATTTGCACATGTAATTTTCATTATATAGAATTTTCTACAAAGTTGACTTTGTTCTTAAAACGACTTTGAAGTATAATTACTCCAAATTGAAGAATTTAGCATGGTCTGGAAGGGTTGCACATTTGCTCAAAATATAAATGTTGAAACCCCTTTGACAACACACAAATAAAATATTGTAAGTGGTTCAAGCACAAAATTTAGATCCGATTGGCAGTTTCTTCGCAGACCGACTTGTTTTGAATTCAGGTACAAATTAAATCTGTTTGTGTATGACAGCATTAGGCGTGAATGCTATCATTTTAGACCTCTCGTGATATCTCAGTTCAATATCACAAAGCAGTGAACAGGACACTAAATTCTTTTTCCGTCTTCGCCCACACTTTGACTTTTGAAGATGGATCTCCTAAATAGTTAGAAGCAAAATTATTCCACCTCTCTCGTTTTTTTCGGGTGACATTTACATTTGAATGTGATTCACGTAAAGAAGGCAGCAACGCCATTTACTACTTACTGCGGTTTGAAGCGAGACATATTGAGGTGCTCTTACTACTTTGCTTCGTCTATTTATACAACTGCCTGTGGGACCATGATATGAATATTGTGCCAAGGGATCTCCGAAGATTTTTACAAAGAACTGGGTACACATTAAATTTACAAAGTCACGGGAAAAAGTCTTTGGTTTGTATGTCGTCTTCTGATAGCACGCAATATTCACATATTAATTGGTATTTAATGTGTTTTATTTAAGGCAAATAATATTCAGCCGACAAACTCTAAATGCTTTTAGTGTGAATAATTAAATGGAAATTCTTGCATAGTGCTGCAGTGTTGAACATGACCATAAACTAAGTACTGTGCAAGAAACCATGATTCATTTCTCATTATATGGATATAAATATTGATTCCAAGTAGATATTAAAGTATTGGACATATTGGATTCGCATGAGGACTCCTCTTAAAAATATTGTCTATTTACAGTGATACTTATGACAGCTTTAGAATTAGAGTTGAGGTGACAAAGTAGGTCATTAGTGACATCAGTGTGTTAGTCTATTTCCTATGTAATATACGGGTATCGCAGCTTTGGGTGACAGCTTTCACAGTCACTACACTTGTCTGATAATAGTGGTGGATAGGCAGGATATTATCTGCAAACAAATGGTCCTAATGTGTGCTTAGAATCGCTTTGGTTAGAACTGATGATGTTATGAATATCTTTGAAGCCAAAAATTTCTAAACAGTTATTATTGTTTCTATACACAGTTACCGTGGTTCATTTTTGTATTAAAATATGGCAGGGGAATTGATGAGTTAGAACCGGTTATAAGCGAACAATCAAGCAGATGACATAACGAATAACGAATACTATCCATAGTTTTTTTTGGCTGATTATCGCACACGGATCTACTGTTCTGCTGACATGATGTATGCATGAAGTGTTAATGATGCTGAAGGCAAAGCAATCATCCTTGTATTAGATGCACCGAGCTTTCTGTTCAGCAAGCTTTACATCGCGCAATACCGCCTGCCGCTGCTCCACCCTTAAATTGACACAACCTACAAAATTCTCATTAAGTGACTTCCATTAAAGCACATTTTCTAATATTGAATTCTGTTAATCGTCCTACTAGACCTATAATGCTTGTGTCGAGTCTCATATTCACCAAGCGTATCTCTAATCTTTACAGAGGTAGCAGAAACAACTTAACTGCAGTGCAGTGGGAGCGGACAAACTACCAGTTCAGTACTGACAGCTTTGTAACGACCAGATGACAGCTTGGTGGACTTACACGATAATTTGCCCCCAGGACCAATGGCCTTGTCGTCAATGACAAAGCCTTTATTCAGCTGATAAAAGGTGCAGCCATATCTCCGGATAACCAGTCAGCACGAAGGGACTCGCCAGCCAAAGCTGCTGCGGTCCCTCGTGGATACCTCTATCGTACGTCCTCTATACTTGAGCAACTTCAAGAGGAGAAACCACCACCTATTGCAACAATGGGGGAAAAGACCTGGCACCATGTGTTGTGTTTTCTTACGGCAGTCGGTACCTATGTGATTATCATACTATTCACGTCAGGGGCCTTTGGACATAAACTTGGTGAGTATCTACAAGTATTGATTACTATGCAAAAGCTTGTTAAGGTTTTGCCATAAATCTCTGCTGAATACGATTAGACTACTAAGCCTGTCATTTTCATATTGCTATGAGAGCAAAATAATGTGTTTATGAATAAGAATTTACACTTTATGCTATTAGCAATAAGAATTTACTCACACTCAATCTTTCTAATCAATGCTTTTGTCCGACCGTTTTCTATCTACTGTTTTAAATTTGGGAATATTCTTCACAAAGATTGATCATGCAATTGTTTTTCCAACTTCCATGTTACTCGATATTCCACATAACGTAATTATTCCCCAGCTTTTACTATGAATACAAATACAGTATACTGTAAATATATCGTGTAATAACTTTGATGTCATGTGATATAGACACATATATCAATCATTCCTCACCCACAAATGCACAGTTAATGCTGGAAAATGTGTAATTAATGCATGCATGGATTTGTTGCCCAGCAAAAATGTATGCCTTCTTAATATACTACATTGAAAACAACTGATATATTAAGTAGAACCACAAGACCAAGAATTACGTCTGGGAGGAATTCTCCTGGTTATTGTTTTAGTTGATTTGCATGCAGAGTATTCCTCGTGTCAGCCTCAATGACCTTATTCAAAAGTTTTATTCATGCATTCTGGGAACAACTAAACTCGATCAATTGAAAGGAACGAGTAAGTACTGCTACAGATCGAGTGTTCTCAGCCCAATTGCTGGACTATTGACCCTTTTCTGTGGGAGTTTATTGTGTTGAAAACAGAATACCATTTTTGGTAAATATTGGCATGGCAGTAATATATTTGGAACATTAAGTCGAGAATTCAGCCAGCAAATTGTTTTCTCCAAGGCATTACTTCAAATGCAAATGGCCATCACATATGGTAGTGCGCATTAACAAAGCCCGTTAATTCCAATGCGGAGTTGACAGAGGCCACGACAAGAAAACTTGGTTAAGTGTGTTAGGACAGCTAAACGGGTTTGGTCTTCTGCAATCTCCATATATAGTCAGTCTATGCAGACCCATTTGCTTATCTCATTTTGCAGTTTCGTCTTTCCAACTGAAAAGCAGAAATGATTTCAATTTGCTCCATGCATGTTAGTCTGAATGGCAGCAGTCCATATTTTCTATGCCACATTGACTGCCATTCATAAAACATCATTGAGCTGAGGCAAGTCAATCATCAAAAATCCTCCACACCGCTTCAATATTAAATACTGAATGTGCTATTTGCTGTAATGGATAATAATTTTTTATACAAACTGTCACGTTATGGTCATTTTGTGATCATAACCAAAAACTGTCTCTCACTATTCAGACAATTAGAAGGGGACCCCATATCGGTTTATCCCCTTGGCAAGATTTTACGTTGTAAATTTTCCTCTGAAGGAGTTCGTTCTTTCTTTGTGGTAACAAATAACAAGCCATCATTATTACACGCAAACGGTTTCCAGTAAGAAAATGGATTCAGGATAACATGTTGTTTTACCGTTGTGTGCAAATGACTCAGGGTTATTTGGTTCCTTTCTACATCGTATCTAAATACTTTTTCGGATATACCGGAGCTGTCCTGTAACGGTTATGACTTCATAATTTAAAAGATTTCAAAATACAATAGAAGACTGGATAAACATTTAACTGAGGAACTTCTTAATATCTACAAAGTATACGACCTAGATTTACTGATAATCAACAGGATGCATGGTCTATTTATTCCAGAATCAATACAACAAATAAGTTATTAATGTAAATGTTATTGGTCATATTGATCTCAAGAAAATTGCAAGTAAATCTATGACCTATCATTACAATTGGTTTATATTAAAACTATTGAACGGCCAGTATCAAACCTAATCATTACTTTTAGACACATATTCAAAGTCGAGCAAACATATTCATGGTTAAAAAGCATTCAAAAGGAGGCTTTAAGCCATTTCTTTTCCACAAAGACGACCATTAACCGAATCAATTCATTTCATTTACATTTGAAAACACATTATTTTTCGGACAGAAAAAGAACCAGATCAAAATTTCAAAAATAACTTCGCAATTCATTGAAAATGAATCAGATCGAGAAGAATTAGATCGTAATTTCAAAAATAACTGCGCAATTCATTGAATGATAAAGTCAAAAGTATTCTTAATTACCCATTTTGCTGAAAATTACGGAGCTCGATAATAGATTCTATTTAAATTGCTAATTATGTAGTATACATTATTTTTCGGACAGTAACGAGGATAGTCTTCATCTCGAAAAGAACCAAATCGTAATTTCAAAGATAACTGCGCAATTCAGTGAGTGATAAAGTCACAAGTATTCCTAATTATCCAATTTTACTCAAAATTACGGAGCTGAATAATAATTATGTAGTGCTATATTATCCAATGAATAACTTTTGCTATAGTTTTTAGTTTGACAGTGTGCTAATGATTCTTTAACTTATCTTGTAATATGTTGCTTTAGTTACTCTCAACACTCGTGAATAGAACACATGTAACATACTCGTACTGCCATGCCTAAAAAGAACAAATCAATTATTTCATCTATCTCTGATCACACTCCAATGAACATTTCTCTCAGTCACTTTATATCACCCACGGAACGTAAAAAAGCTGTTCCGCATGTTTTAGAACCACTCTTTGCTTTTCCCATGGAAGCCATTTGAACTGCCACTGCCTGCAATGGTAGGGATTTATAGTCGAGCCCACTTGTACATTTGCTGATAGGAATTATAGCAGGACCTCTAGTCATGGTCCTCATACACCACTCAGTCAGTATTATACGGCGCACAGGTCTGTCAAACACACCAAAAGTTCTGCTTATCTCCAATATAAATCTGATGCTGCACATCTTAGGTTTAGACTGAACGACGTCTCAAAGCAGTTTCATCGCCATAATTCTAGTATTAGATGAGAAATACCAACACTGCAGAAGCATATTGAGAAGTGAAAAGGCATAATA
Source organism: Haplosyllis leylae (assembly GCA_038406175.1). NCBI lineage: Eukaryota > Metazoa > Annelida > Polychaeta > Phyllodocida > Syllidae > Haplosyllis > Haplosyllis leylae. The sequence continues at coordinate 7,031 of JBCAUG010274323.1, forward strand.
GACATGTGACGCTTTGACTGTATAAGTTATTTTTCTACTGCATTGTTGTCAAGATGGTTCATTTCCATGAACGTTATTACCCCAGAGAAGGTAAAGGGAAAAGTTTGGATTCATTCACTGGCACCCTCACTGGTACTTGATTCAGCCAATTTCAGATCGTTTGGATAACTTTAAGCGAAGGTTGTAGCTGAGTAACCGTCCCTAAGAGTTGTTGTACCCTGTGTTGTACCTGCTGGGATTCAAACCTTAGGCACTTCACCCAAAACAACCCCATTAGCCATTAGTGACCAAGTTAGGAACCACCTTCTTGTGTGCGAATGTCTAGATTTAAGTAATATTAACCTATCAAGAGAAATTTCCATTTGCCATGCAGCTCTAATTGGCGAAGTAACTAATCAATAGTTGTTGTGACAGCACACACAAAATAAGAAATCGGATCCAATTAATGCATCATGTCGATATTCGGATTTTCAATTACTGGTCGAGATTACATTTTGGTTCAGTAATTTGGCGACATATCTTCGGGTATCTCGACGTCTTTTTTTCATTATGAGTAATGCTGTAGGCAAGAACGGTGGGACAATTCTGACATTTAGCGCTCACCATCGATAGTTACATATGGGGATTAGTTTATGTTACATTGTCGGAGTAGCACAAAGTTGACAAGAAAGACGAAATATTTTCAGTTCCATAAATAACAGCTTCAGCTTAGGATTACAAACTAGAAATTTTATGGTAAATACTAAATAGTCAATGCTTCTTTAAAACCTGCCACATGATAGAGGTAAACACAGTGAATAATAAATTAATCAATGTTTCCCCGTAATGTTATATGTATGTATAATTGTGATTGCACCGTAGGTTTTGTGGAGCTGGTGGGTAAGTGCGCGCTATAGTTTAAGCAGAACATTTGCCTCTATCACCATATACAGGTTTTGTTTAGATTAAAACACCTATAGACCAGTACATAGGAGTACCATTGATTTGTGTGTGGAGTTTTCATAACATCTTTTTTCTAACTGATCTGGGTTTGTTGGTCATTCTAAATGGCCCGTTTATACATTTATGATAGAAAACTCTTAATACTTGTTTAGGACAATTGTAACATAATTATATTATGATGTATTTTGTGATTTTTGACGTGTTTATTTCTTATTGAATCAGTTTCCTACATCCGAAAAACCGTTCTGTTGGCCAAAAATCATAGCAATAAAGCATGCCCCGGGTATTATACACGCTAGAGTTTGTATTTTTGCACGCAAGCTGAGCTCACTGACGTTTTTCTTTTTGTGATTTTTCGGAACCTAAAATCACGACATTTGCTGTGCTTCAATTTTGATCTGAAACATCGAAAAAAAAGAGATTTGAGTTTCATCACCCGCCGATTCCAACGATGCTAACTAACACCAAATTGTGATGCCAAACAATTTGCACCCCCTTTGAAAGATTTTCATGTTGTGTGTCCCTCTTCAATGTCAGATACCTCGTGGCTCCAACAATTCAATTTCTGTTATCGTATGTTCTGACATTACTTACTGGCTTGGATCAATGTTTGTCTCAAAACCCTTGTTACAATCCGAATAGTAAAGGCGGCAGTAAATTATTTTATCTCATATGCTTTTTTATAGACCTGATTAAAGCTTTTACTGGTCAGAGGAACTTTTGGGCCAATATCTGGAGTATGCACCACGAGGGTAAAATTTTAGCCTGTCAAAAGCATACGTGTACAAATTTTTCATTAACCTGTTGTATAAATTAAATGGAACTACTCTCCTAGCGCCATGTTTAATTCCACCGCTAATACAATGTGGAAATCTCATGAATTCATTTGCTAAGGCTATGTTGTATCTCTTTCTGTTGAAATTCATTTCTATCTCTGCAATAAACTCTTCAAAATTTTAAGCGATTCATCTAACAGACGGAACTAGACAACTTCAACGTTTTTGCGAAACCTTCAAAAATCACTCCATTCATATGTAATATAATTATGTTCTAAATTTTACATGTAAACTAATAATTGTTGGCAAACAGAGACATCATTAATAATTTCAGAGCATAACAGCTAAGATGGATCGCTTTAAATTGCTTGCAAATGAACTCTATAACAATGCTTTGAAATAATAAAGATATAGAAGAACAGAGATATGTAATGTTGCGATAGGTAGTTAAATATCATGCACTTAACCACAAAGTGTTAACACATTCAATGCTTACAAGTAAAAACATTAAGGTGTCGATGTAGATTATGTAAGTAAATCTTATCTGTTCGAATTTCAAATGTTCAAGAAATCACAATGATGGTGAACGACATTGCGATCAATGGAATCACTGGAATATGAAATGGTCGATGTAGTAGCATCATGAAGCAGCGAACATGTACAGCTCTTCTTTCAGCCAGCAAATTGTCAGTGATGACGACAACACCAGCCATAAAATCAAAATATCTATTACTTAGTCATTAAATATCATGCTGCCATTTTTCGAAATAGAAGATAGATAGATACATGTTGTAGGCAACATAAACAATGTTACATTAATTGAAATAGATCTATACTCAATATAGAAGCTCGTTTCATTTGCACTAGAAACGCTTCTCAATAAATATGATAGAGACTAACATTTCGCACATGCAAATTAAAGTGTATTATGGCACATAATAAATCAGTATATAGTCTGATGGCGACATCAATTATGTATTCTAAACGGTCTCATCCGTAATTCTTCACTACAAAATGTCAGACTATATGACTGGTACAAGAGTAACATTAAAAATGTAGACGTTTGCTTAAATGCGATGTTGTTCCATTGTGTTCTTTACCTTTTTATCATCGGCGATAATCTTTTAGAAATCCTTATAGAAATAAAACATATCTATCTATCTATCTGTTTTAATTTTTTACAGCAACATTCAATTTTTATGCCCAGAAATGTCACAAATAAGACGGGAATCTTTAAAAGCCTGCCGGCGGAAGCCAGGAAGACACTTTGCCATGCACAATACAACTAACTGAGATAGTGTCTATTTTGTAACCAATAAACAAAGAGTTTTTAGAGTCACAATCGCAATTTTGTGTCATTTGAAAACTCTAGTTTCGTCCCTCTTCACGATCCATGGAAAAAAATGTAGAAACTTTGAAACTGATACATTGCATTTGTTCTTCTTTCAGGGTTGTTTGTCAACAATACCATCAAACTATCGGATAAGTACAATTTGGAAACTTATAAACTTGACGTGACTCCTGCCGATTGGACATTCCTCTTGTCTGCGTTGATTTATCTATGGCAAGGTCTGTGGTTGGCCTACGGTCTCGCCATGTTTTGTCGCAGAACGGCTGAAGGCCCAATGTATCTGGTGTTTCCAGTGTTTCCACCGATTCTCTACATCGTCTACTCATTCAGTCTCGCCTGTAATGTGGCCTGGTTGCTCATCTGGGATAAGGAATACATGGAAGTGGCATTAGTCTTCATCAATCTAATGACGTGCACGCTTTACATATGCCTCGTTGTGTCCATTCGCAGACTAAATGAGTACGGACATCTGATGATACGGCACAAGTTACAAAAAGATATATGGATGATTCGACTTGTTGTACAAAATGGATTAGGCCTATTTGCAGCATGGGGAACAGTAGCGGCAGTATTTAATTTCGCTATTGTTCTTTCTTATAGAACTGGATTAAAACAAAGCAGACAGGATGTTGGCAGTACTGTATCTCTCATCATATTTACCTTGGAAATATTTGCATGGTTCATCTTCGACAACTTCGTCTTTGAAAAACTTTTACGCTACTTGTTCACACCATATGGAGTTATAGTAGTGTCTCTCATAGGTATCATGACAAAAAACTGGAATCCTTCAAGCAGAAATGCTATCTACACAGCCACGTTGCTAGGAACGGCTATTCTTATGTCCTTACTCAAACTGGTCCTTACAACATGGCGTCATTACAAGAAGCCAGTTTTTTCCAATAAGCCACAAAATTACAGACGTCCTGTTGTGTCCTTTGAAGTTCGAAATCTTCTAGAGCAATGATGCTAAATCCAGTAGACTTATGGATCTGAAGGAGATGGTCATTTGAGGGGCAGAAGTAACTACATAGATGCCAGACAATTGTAATGGCCTTTTAGTTGTTGTGCATCCAGTGACCATATATGTTAAGGATGCTTGCAGGCATCTTGAGAAAGGAACATTCCCTCGTAGGAAGTAAGCTGCCTAAAGGAGCATAAATTATTCGCACTGTCGTATTTGAAGGGCCCCCTAATTGAATTGGAGTTATGTGCTGATAGGTTGGGAAGGGAGCATTAGATGATCTTGACATGTGCCAAGGGCAGGATGTGCTGTCGGGCCACCCCATAGGATAAGTAGCTCTTGTGAAGTACTCGAAACAAAACCACCATCATGCTTCTTAAAGGTTACACAGTAGTCTGTACTGTTTATTTAAGCAAATGAATGTTAACGAAAGGAACATGTTCTGTATGCTTTGTATTACTAACTCATTTTCTTGACTTAATAATAAAGTGTAAGCCCTCACAAAATGTGAAGAAAAAAACCACTTTTAAAGACGTAAAATTTGATATGTGAATTGCAACGTCATAAATGTCGCTTTATATTTCAATGTCTATTGCTGCTAGAATGCCATCTCTTGTGTAGTGAACTGCGTTCCGGTTTCAAAAAGAGACATTTTAGTACATTCCTGATCATATATCTTGCCATGTAGATGTTGTAAACTTTCCATTTTACTGTTTCATCTTTACATACAATTTAGGCAATCTCCCGTGCATGTGTTTCACGACATACTTCACTGTTAGATTCATCCAGCAACGATACTGAAGAGAACTATCATTACTGAGGTTTCTTTTTTGATATCATTGAAAATTACACAGAACTTTTTACAAAATTGTATATCGCTCAATAAAACAGTTTGAACTACAATAGCTTCTTTCTTCTATTTTCTACTAACATATGGTAGATCTCATGAAAATAACTCACTGTGCTCTTAGTTTTTGTTTCGTGTTTTTCAACACAAATATAATACGTATTGCTACCAATGTCATCTGAATTGTAATCGCAAAGGCAGTTGGGATTGGGGAAAAAACTTTAACCAATTACTGGGATTTCTCTGAACATAATTATATATACCCAAGCTCAAAGATACATCTCCAGCGAATCCTGGTACATCCCTTAATTTTTGAAACTTCAAAATGTTCCCTGTCTTTTCGGTTCATTTCTTGTGCAAACAACAAATAACATAACTTTTATTAGTAGTTAAATAAATTGTATTCCTGAAGGAAGGTCCTGGAGTTTAACTTCTGAAGACCCCAAGGGCCTGAAGCGGTTAAACTCTAACAACCTTCCTGACGGAATTAAAAATAGCTCTGTCACGGGCTGAGGTGGGTTAAGAAATAAGTTATGTGTCAAAATGTGTAAAAGATGTCAAATCGTCAAAAATATGTCAAATGTCAAACAGCTGGACAAAGGAGGAGAGTCATAAAAAAACCTTGACACAATGAGGTTTACACATAATAATGTAAATTTTGACATTACATATGAAGGTCATCAAAATAGTTTGAAAATATTTTATGCATTTTAAGGATTTATGATAACTATGTTCAGATTTACCACTCATATCTTTTTGGACCTCCCAACCCATTCATGACACTCAGAGGGGCCCATCAAGAAAACTGTAAATCACAAAAATACCCAAAAGGTGCCTTTTGGTAGTCCAAGGGATCCTCTACAAATCACCAATGACATTGCATCCCTATCACTGACCTTTCATCCCATAAATGGACAATTTATCCACTGGCCCAAAACTTGCAAATTATGATCTGTGGGGTGAATCAATTTGATTAATTCTTTTATAAAATGGTTACATTTTGTGCAAAAAAATCACTAGACTCCAAAATAAATGATTTGACTGATTTGGTGAAGTTGTGAAATTTACCATGATTGTGTATCAAAATTTGGAACTGCATCACATTTGACTCATTTGTGAAGCTAATTCTTGAGTGACTTTCAAACTGAAGCTTGTGACATTCTCTACAAGAATATGAAGTGAATATGCCTCTATGATGCCTATAAGGGGCCTTAAAATGATCAAAAGTACCAATGTTAGCAAATTGTGGACACATTTTTACCATTTTTAGGTCATCACCAATTGACATTTCACCTCTTTCATTGACCCTTCATGTGTATCTCTTGGCTCAGAAATGGCAAATTATTCCAACAGCCATAGCTTGAACACTGGACCTAAAAAATATCTTGTAAATTCACATATTATTGTACATTTATGCCAATTTATGGCTCAAAATTCCAAAATTGGAGGTCAAAAAAGTTTCTGAACTTTTTTCAACACCTTAAAAAATCTCAAAAATTGGCACTTATTGGCCCAGCCAACAGGCAATTGGTGATATGTTAAAAATCCAAAATGAGTCATGTAGAACACCTTAGGTTACACATATAAACTGACTTGTGATCAAATAACTCAATGCCAGGTGCCCTTTAAGCTGTCACAAATGTGTCAAAAAATTTAACTACCTGCAGCACCCCTTTAAGAGTGTTGCAACCCCCCTAAATGGTCCCATGATACAGCCTACTTACCTGACTACCTAAGACTAAAGAAATATATGAACAATTGTCAATTCTTCATCAAGAAAGCTTTGATTTTCTGAAGGCACCCATTTTTAAAAAAATACTCAAACATCCCTGGAGTTGTCAAAAATTGACATGTTGCTAAAATTGACCAAAAAGGATCCTGGGGGATGTCATAAGGTGTCTTGAGTCCAAATTTGACAGTAATATTCCAATAAAAAGTATCTGAAAGTGCTGATGAGAAATTTCTGTGACCCATATCTGTACCTAAAAAGTACACATGACAAGTTCATGACAGGTTTGGGACAGGTTCAGAACATGTGTGTGACCAGGACATGACAAGTTTATGACAGGTCTGTGACCAGTACATGACAAGTTTATGGCCAGTACATGACAAGTTTGTCATAGGTTTGGGGCAGGTTCATGAGAGGTTTGGGACTAGTGTCTGACAAGTGTGTGACAAGTATGTTCAGGACAAGTATGTGACAAGTTCTTGACGGGTTTGGGACAAGTTCTTGACAGGTTTGGGACATGTTCAGGACAAGTATGTTACATATTCATGACAGAGTCTGGGAGAGGTTCTGGAAAGTTTGCGATAGGGTTAGAGTTTTGTTTGGGAGTAGTTCATGACAAGTTTGGGACAAGTTTGTGATAGGTTCAGGACAGGACTGGAACAAGTCCAGAACAAGTTTGGGATGAGCTTAGGGTTTTCTCTTGGTAGATCTACCTTAGAGGATAACTGCTAAGTGATGTAGATCTGGATTTAAAAGCAAAATATTCCATCTCCATCATTGGGAATCCCCTAGGGAAATCCATCTGAAGCAAACAGTTTTAACACCCTAGTTGCAGCAGCCAATCAGATTGCTTGAATTTAAACTTTCTGTGAGTTAAATGGTTGAACTATAAATAAATGTTATAATAATAATAATAATAATAATAATAATGATAATTTAATCATACCAATTTGTACAAGAGTTTGTGCATAATGATAAATACATATATGTAATGTTTTTAAACAAAATCGGTGCTGGACATATACAGTCACAATTGACTTTCCACTATGGTGGTAATATGCCCTGACTAATACACAAAGTTTTATAAAATTATATAAAGAAGCTATACAACTGTACACACATAGAACAATTTCTTCGGTACTACTTTAAACTATCATATGCACTGTATGTTACATCCTGTAAGATACTCTTTTTGGATGTTATATAAGTTTCAATATAGCAATGCTGTATTTGTACATTACAGAATAAAAGAGGAGTTTGTACTATTACTTAGCTGATTTGTTTACTACTACATTTATTTGTCCACTACATGTTTACTATTAGACTGATTTGTTTGCTACATATGCAAGATACACATGTTTAGAGTGTATGATTGTACAATGGACCAACTATGTTGTGTCCTGTAATAATGTTATATCCTCAAAATGTTATATCAGGAATACAATTTACTACTTCATTTAAGTAGAGAATAACATGTAAACAGTTCAATTTTTGCCTATGGATACTCCAGTTCAGCTACAGTTCAAGGTTGTATCCTGTAGGCACAATGTCAATTATGTTATGTTATGTTACATCCTTTGATACTGGAGATATTACATACAAAGATAAATACATTTACACTGTAATCAGGATCAATTATGTTGTATCCTGTAAAGGTGTTGTATCCTGAGAACATCAACATGAACATTTGTGCCTAGAGTTTAAACATCTTGAGGCACTTAGCACATTTGTAGGACATTTCACCTGTATGTGTTCTCTTATGCTGCTTTAAGTTTCTAATATCCTTTGTGGTGTATGCACAATCTTCACATTTCAGTGTTTCTTCTGTGTGTGTTCATTCATGTTTCTTAGGTCATACTTATGGGTGAATTTGCCATCACAGTTTGGGTGGGTACAGAAATGTGGTTTCTGTCTAAAGTGTGTTTTTCTATGGTCATTCAGTTCTGACTGGAAGGGAAATACTGAACCACATGTGTCACAGGGTAGTTGTTTTCCACTGTGATGATATTCGTGTTTTTGTAGACTAAGTGGGTTGGAGAAAACTTTTGTACAGTTTTTACACTGGAGTGCCAGGTGTGTCTCACTGTAGTGCTTGATGAATGTGGTAGAGTTCACAAAGTGCTCTCCACACATCTCACAGCAGCATCTATGACAACTTTTTCCTTTTTTGGTTTTCGAACACCATGCTGTATCAGCTTAAGATCTTTTGCTTTGATTGTTTTTTCTGTGGCACTTTCCATGGATTTAACACATTTCAGTTGATCAGTAGTGCTTTCAGTGTCAGCTGCTGCCTCCACAGTTTTTGCAGTGGACAGTTTACATTTTTGTTGAATCTTCCGATTCTTGCTATAAGTTTCTGTGCTTGGACTGTGGCAGCAGTAGGTTGCTTGCCTGGTCACAGATTCAGCTTGGGTTTACACTTTTTGGTCAGGTCATAGCTAGGAACCTTTCCAGACTTGTCAGAGACAGATACACTATCCTTTGATTCACTATCAAATGTTTTAATCAAGGACTCTGCTATCTCATGTACTGGGGTGGAACTTTTGAGCTGCTCCTGTTCAAACCTGATGGTGTCCTCACTCATGCTCACTAAGGAGAAATTAACATTTTTTGACATAATGTCAAAGACTCTTATTTGGCTTATGTCGTCCTGTTCTGGGGTTAGAACTGGGTAATAACTCCCTGAGTTTAGGCTACACAGACCATCAGGTAAGCCTAATGATTTTAAGTTCTCTTTAATCAAATTGACTACTTTTCCCGTGATGTAGTTATCATCACTGTCAAACATTGGTGTGGTGCTGTTTTCAGCTTGGGATGTACTTCCATTATTTTTCTGACGTGTTGTGTCCTGTAGTCTGCATACCATAAGTTTGGTTGAATCCTGTGAACTGCAGTCTATGTCTAGGTCTTCCTGTATGCTCCAGATAGCATAGTCAATATTTTTATGGCTGACATATACAGTTGTATCATCAGTGAACAGTATACAGCTGGTGAATAATAGATTCAGGTTCAGATCATTTGTGAATAACAGGAAGATTAGGGGACCTAGACAAGAGCCTTGTGGTGTGCCATACTCAATATTATACCAGTCAGAGTAACTTGTTTCGCTTTCTGATGTCTGGCACTTAACCCTGAGTTTTCTTTCATGGAGGTAGCTATTATACCATTCCAGTGCTGGGCCTCTGATACCATACCTGACCAACTTTTTGAATAGTACATCATGGTCAATGGTATCAAAGTCCTTAGACAGGTCTAGATATATTGCTATGGTTGCCTTTCATTTCAAGTTGTCCTTAACTATCATACTAAGTCTTGTACTGCATTTTCACAACTGTGCTTGCTTCTTAAGCCATATTGAGCATTGAATAATTGGTTTGTCTTTTCCAGAAATGAGTATGTACACCTGTACATGATTTTTTCCAATAATTTTGATAGGGTTAGTAATAGGGAGATCAGATGGTAATTTGTTTTTTGTAGTTTATCCTTCCTTTTGTATAATGGCACATCTTCTGCATTCTTCATCCTGCCAGGGAAAGTGCCCTCCATTACGGACTTGTTGAGTATGATCATTAATGGCTCTGTTAGCACATCTTTCAATTTTTTTGCAAGGATGTTACTGATACTGTCTGCACCACAACTACCTTTATTTACCAGTTTATTTATCAATAAGCTTATTTCACTCTCATTTGTTGGTGCTAGAAACAAGCTTTTTGTATTTGGGACAATTTTTTCAATGTACTCATCCACAGTTTTAAGTGGTTTTGGAATTTGGTTGGCAAAGAGAGTCCCCACATTGGAGAAGTATTTGCCAAGTTCATTTACAATCAATTTTGAGTCATGATTTACAATATTGTCAATTACCAGGTTATTTATGATGCGAGTCTTGTTTGAGGTCTTGCCTGTAATTTTGTTATTACACACCATAGATTTTAATAGAGTTTATATTCTCTACATTTGTCTGAATAATAGCACCTTTTAGTCCAGCTAAGTACTTTTTGCAAACAAGCTTTATATTCTTTATATTCTGTGATGCTTGTTGCATCCTGTTGGCAAGGAACTTTCAGTACAAAGTACATTGTTTGGCCATTGATCTCTTTATACCTTTTGTTATCCATGGCTGTAAATTTTTGGACTTAGTTTTACATACTTTTAATGATGCAAACATTTCGATGGAGTTGGTGAGGATGTCATGGAATGTGTTGAAAGAGTCATTGCAATTTTTGTCCTTCAATTTATTATTCCAATCTATTTTGTTCAGTTCATACATTATATTACCCACAGTCATGTCATTTATTTGTCTAGTCATTGTCTTGGGTGTTTGTTTGTTGTCCAATGTTAAGTTCTCACATATGGTTAGACAAGGTAAATGATCACTTAAATCTT
>JBCAUG010274434.1:0-18018 GCA_038406175.1 Haplosyllis leylae
TGAATCCCCGGGGATAGGTCGGCTATGCAGCGGGCGGTATGCCTCTTGCGTTCACGCAGGAGGACTTTCTTGTTGCAGTTTTATTTTTGTTTGTAAATATTATCACACTGCATGCTCTTAAATATTTTATGCGTTCCTAGTGAACATAAACCTTTTTACGCTTGGCTTAAGTCTTTGCTGCATTCCACATTTTCCTTTCTAAATGTCAGGTGTTCGTGCACTTCTCTCCCTATTTTTATCACTAATGAAAACGCAAGTATTCAACATCTTATTGTTTCAGGAATGTTCAATCTATGCCATCATCTCTTTATCATTAATTAATGTGATAAATTCTAATTGTCCAGTTACAAATGCTTGCAGAGACATCACGTCATTGCGCACTCAGTTCTTAATAATTATCATGTTACATTAAAATATTGCACGTGTTTTAAAGTTTCCAGTAAACAATAAAACAATATGGATTGCCTTGTTGGCATCAAATTTTCTTGGACTAAGGACAAGGGCTAAATGTAATAAATTTACAATCCTGTGTGTTTTCTCACGAATATTCATGTTTATTTCAGTGGTCAACCAAGCTAGATGAACAGTTAGCATCAATGAATATGAATGATGGTCCATACTCGGGTGGTTCCGGAGGACCGTACAGTCCCAGTGGTGGACATCTACTCGGTCCCCAGTTCCCAACGACCCCAAGTTCCCCATACAACAGACAAACAAGCTATGGCAGTTCATACAGTAACGCCAGTGGACCACCAGGTGCTCCAGATATCCATAGTCCTCTGTCAGGTCCTTCAAGTCCAGGATCCTATTATGACGGTCAAAGATCACAGTCTCAGACTGCAATGCCAGATGCTGTTCTAAACATGGCGGCCAAGGGACCGCCTGAGAAGAAACCATGGTCATACGCGCCTGATATGAGCACACTGAAAGAACAGAGGGAGAAGGTTAGAAGAAAGTAAGTCAAAGATTTTAATCTCCCACGTAAACATACTTTTCTACATTTACATAAATAAGGTCCTTGGTAAAAGTGAAAGTATCTGAAAAATAAGTGACCAGATAGTCAGGCTCTTAAGTATTGGACAAACTAAAGAATTCACGAGCATAAACAGTCGGGTGGGTTTAAAAGAGAAAACACACATATGACCATGTTACTAATTAGTGTGGGTGGGTGAGTATCCTATCATTAGAAGGGATACCATTCCGTCAAAAACTGCAACATCAAAATATATTCATGACGGTAGTCTAGGTTATTTGTCGGTTATGTTTTGTACTGCAAGGCCGGTTGTTGGCGGAAGTAGGCAAAGGGCCAGAATTTTCAAGCTCATGATGCACTCAGCCTTGTACGCTACAGACAAAAATCTTCGCAACAATTTTCTGCTGATACAGGAACATTTTCGGTTTCATTTGTGTTCTCTGAATACTAATGCTATCTATTATTAAATAATTTATTGGAAAACTGCTCTGGTACTCATGGTATAGGAAATTCTTTTGGGACCATTTTGTAACACAGCTCAATTTCTGGTATTCATAGAGAAGGATATTGTGGCACAAATGGCTTCTTCCACGGCCAACCATCCCTGCACCAAAATACGCCAGTAATTTCCTGACATTGCCTCACCAAAGCAAGGAGAAAAATTAATAATCAGCCCATCCAGTTCCAAGTCACTTGGCAAGTGCTTTGGCAAGCCAAAGTAGGTTACTTCTTGTATTGTCCACAATTAAAAAACAATGCAGTTGTATGAAATCTTACATTCGGATGTTTTCGGAAGTTGAGGATACAACTGTATAAATAACAACGTTCCTCCCCTCAGCTTCACCACACTATTGTGGTATGTCATGTATCCAGGAATACCTCTGGAAACAACATGTACGTCATCAATTGGTGACTCACCTTCTGCAAATCCGTAAGCAACGTACTGAATATACAATGATTCATAATTCACTGAGATCTCTGAGCACTATATAACCGGATTTCATCAAATAGATGATCACTGATCATCTGTTCCTTTGTATGGAAGCATATGTACATACATCATTAAACTCATCTGCTGAACACTTGAGGGTACATTCCGCAGAACATTAAAGTCCATACTGTTTACTTTTCGTGGAATAATATTTCGCTTTCGAAATATTTTGGATTACAACTGTTAACATGGTGGTGGCTAAAGATCCGATCCTCTCGAGGACTTGTTCACGGGATGATACCAGTCCAGATTCCGAGCATCTGCTTTGTGACAGGTTGGTTTTAACATTTTCATATTAACGCTTATCCTTGGTGACGGTTCTTTCTTGCAGAACGCCAACTTCCTCATTGCCCAAGTACCAGAACATACTCAACTTACCGTCTTTTGATGACACACCGCCCCATGTCGTGCCGAAAAAAGGCTCGGTACCGTCGACATCGAGCGCCAGCGATGTCGTAGGTGACCCTCTCGACAATGTACCAGCGGAAGGGGGATTTGTAAAGCACGCGCAATTTAACTCCCCTCTTCAGCTGTACTCAGATGAGAATGCAGCTGAAGCACTGGACGCTCAATCAGGGGGGATGGTAGCCGCCTTCAAAAGACAAACGTACGTTCTTAGCAAATGAAAACTCTGAAGAATCTGTCAGACTACTCTATGAATGAGTGGCTTTGAGTTAACAAGTGGAAATCTGGCGTTAACATAAAAATGTACTTTGCGCTTCTTAGCAAAATCACAATTAAATATAATCCTAATCTGTCCCCTTCCCGATTTGTATTCTTATCTAGGGAGTAGCAAGAGAGTTTTTTTTTTTTTCAGTTCAAGTGGTAAAGGTGACATTACACAGTCGGCAACATACAAAATGATACACGGTCTGGACGAGCCAGCCAAACCCAAGTATCACCCGGTCTATGGAGAAGGTATGAGAACCATCGACGGAGGCAATGCATGTCGCCACCCGTCCAACACGAGTTCACTCTCCTCTCCGCACGATGACGAAAGTCTCGTTGGCATGTCGTACTTTAGTTACAGTCCTGATAACCCAATGAGTCCTTTCTCACCGCCTCCACGAGGCAATCCAGCACGCCAAGGACTCAGTTTTCAGATCCTCTCGATACTTTATGACTCTGATGAAGAGAAAATGAAGAGTGAAAACTCAGTTGAGAATCAATCGAAAGATCGAATGAACTCGGTCGCAGAGGATGATCTGAACTCCAGTTTTAGTAGCAGTGAAGGAGGTGGTTCACGAAGGAGTAGTAGTTCCATGTCTCTGCATCATCACAATCAGCATGGTATGAACTATTATTACTCACAATGCCCTCTTGGGCATTAACGTCAGACAATTCTCACCTTGAAACCGCTAAATTATACTTCACAAGTGGTGGCAAATAAACCGCTGTGTTCTGGTACAAAATTTTTCAGATCTGACGGATTGTTCTTTTTTTTTTTTGAGATGTTAACTTTCCGAACTAGTATTTCCTATTTTCATGTCATTCGATTGTTTACATCTGTGATTTGCTTCACAAACAGGAAATTTGATGTGAGTTACCTTAAATCAATGCATAATCTACTCGAATTGTTTGACACATTTTTAATCCTCCATTCATTTAATGAGAGTGTATGTCAAGTTGTTTATTGAGAAAAAAGCAACATTGAATGGACCTTGAAGTGTGCCTGTTGTGCTGTGCATTTTAATAAAATGACGTGTGATCTTTTAGTTGAGTGCTATTAACTGTCATGTCAAAAACAGTCGACACTTTCCCGTCGTATTTTCTTTTATGTTAGAAATCCAAGTACTTTACAAGGAACTTGTTCGAAAAGCTTATTGCCAAAGATAACTAAGTTTTAAATCTAAACTACCAGGTAAAGCACCAAAACCTGTACGTCAGCCTTCTTACGACGACGAGATCAAGTTCAGCGGTGTGAATAGACCGTCAGATATCCCGTCTAAGTCATTCCGTCACCTGCAGAATATGACCGTCAGAGGGGCTCAGGGTGAGGTCGACAACTCACCAATCCGATCCAACGTCAGCGGAGGTTTGTATCATCGACAGTCCAAATATCTTTTTTCTTACCAAATATATACATTGCTGGTTAAAGTTTTCGTTTTATTTCACTTTGAGTTGTTTTATTGCACTTTTATGTTCTTTTAATTTTAACTGATATGTTGCCTCGGGCATTTTACATTATGTTTTGTTAACACGGGATGGTGTATCCTGATTAATGTTTCTGTGAACAGATGACCCTGATGAGATTGGTGGATATGACGAAGCTTCAATTCGGTACCTCGGACGTAAAATCCCATCTAAGTCATTTCAGTTACTACAGAGCATGACAGGCGGCCCAGCTCCTGATGGTATAACATTAATTTGTACGCATGGAAAACTACCAAAATACTTTACAATTCAGGTGCCTCATGGTCACTACCAGTACCAGAGGGCGTCAGAAGTCAACTCATTCCCAATATGATAAAAATTCAGGACAACCTGAACAGTCACTGAGTGTCTACACTTCGCTAATAGTTCAGCAATTTCTTTATAAATTGCACGTTGCTCCTCGTTAGCTTGAAACAATAACTAATCTTCCAAGTCACATTTGGCTACTCCTCCTATCTTCTTGCGTAATCGTTCTCTCGTTTACACATCACTCGCGAAAATGACAAATTGCAAAAAACATACAAATGTATGGCACTTTCCACAGGATAACAGAAACATACATGTCCTCACTTTTATTTTAGATGCAACTCCCAGACGAGGTGGCCCCAGACGTACTCCACAAAGATCTACTCCACAGAGATCAACACCGCAGAGGGACCCAAAGCAAAACCCTGATGATTGTGTTGATATTAGTTATGTAGGGGCAAACATCCCGTCCAAATCATTTCAATTTCTGCAACAGTCAATCAGTCAGCCTGCTCAGACGCCATCAACAGGTAGGTGTCACCATAGAATTCTGTTTTACAGCTTTTATATCTGCATGGGAGAGTTTTTCTCTTTATAAAACATGCCACCTTGAATGCAGGAAAAATGAATAATGCTGGGTTTCATTTCGAAAATGACAAACCCAATCTGTTCTTACCTCTGGTGGGACGTGCTTACTATACTACCACTATACTAATCCTTCCTCTAACTAGAATAATAAGCTATTACCACAAATGGTCATCGTGCATCTCAAATGTGGATTAAATGTCAGACAAAAATTGTTGATACTAAAGGGTAATCCTTTTTATCTAATAATTCCACATTTAAATGCCATGTCGCGTTTTATTTCAGTGGGTAAAGATTCCTTACTAAACTTACATCCATAAAGAGTACAGGTACAGGCCAAAACAGCCTTCAATAACTTTGGCACTGTGTGTCGTCCCTTCTAAAAATCAATCTGTTCTAAACAAACGTTTCTGGCTGTCGCTTTTCTACTAAAATAATACAGTATTTTTAAATCTTTGAAAATGGTCAAGGCGGCAATGTTTTTCTCTCCTGTGTAGATCACTACCTTTTGAAGTTAAACACACCAAAATATTTAGGAGCAATTAAAATTTGATTTGAAGTCACTAAATATTCTATTGAGATATGCCTGTACTCCATGGATCTGCCTGAGTATTGAGTGGCGTTTTGCTTTTGTTTTCCACAGCTTCCAGCGTTAACACAAGTATGTCCATTCGTCCTGTCATACTTGGTAACGTGCCGGCCTCACCAGGCGCGCCCACTCCTCAAGCGGCGGGTAATCAGCCCACGGGCCCCGGGCAAGGACGTAACGTTCGTGTTGTACACATTAGACGTACACCATCTCGAGAAGGCGGTGGCATCAGCGATCTGTAGACTTGTCTGACGTTACTTCACCTACATATGCAAACCACAACTGACAAATAAACGAATGATATCATTTGGCAAATTGCAATATTTACCAGTAATCTCCACCCAAAAATTGTACTTTTCTTTGTGTGTACAATTTATCATGACGTGCTAACTTCAGCATGGTGATGATGAACAAGTGATGAGACGCAAGTTTGGCTTTCTGAGCAGATGTCACGATTTTGTTGATTCGTTTGATTTAATGCAGACAATTAGTGCAGCAACTTTCAATACAACAGTTTAAATTTACAGCTGAAACCTGTAAAGCCTTGACACTTGTACATATTAATGCTCATTCGTTCATTCGTGGTGAAATATTACGTACCAAAGTTAATAATGTGTTAAATAATGTTTGAAAACAAACGCTGTGCAGACAAACGTCAATTCATAAGTTTTCGTTAATAATTAGTTATTTCGATATGAAGACGCAACAGCGCAGGAGAGATGTTCCGTGCGAAAAACATAACCACTATTTACTAAAACTTGTTATCAGCTTTCCTTATAGGACTGAAAGAACCCACATTTTCTGTTCAGTTTAATCATTTTCTCAAATACATTTTTCATAATTTTTCTGCATATTTTATCTCATTTACCTGGCGGTTTGTTTCGTTTTGCGTTTTATTTATAACACGTAAAGATGTTTATTTGGTTGCCAAAGTTCTGTGATGCATGATGTCTAACCTTGCACCAGTGTGTTCAAATTATTTTCTGTACATAATTGTTATGGCATTTCTAGAGTAAAACGTAGGGTTTGCATGCAAGTTGTCAGTGAAGCGCTGGCACTGACCCATGTTAAAATGACTGACTTCACCGGTGTTTATATCTTTAAGAACATATTTACAGTGTTATGTAGCTTAGTTATCATGTTAAAGGTGATTCAACCAAACACAAAGTGTAATGTTGCATTAATATAAAAATGATTCTAAATTTGTTAAATGAAATTCACATCAAGTACAGACCTGACATCAGATAACTGGTAGGATTTCAATTATAGACTCATCCTCAGCACTGACCATGCTAAATTAACCTGAAGTTGAATTGAACTTAAAATTATCTAACCCATATTCACAAACAGTACTCGAAAAGTGTTGCGCAATATTTAAACCATGTCAATTTGGCATACAACTTTCCTGATAACCCTCTTCCCAAGAAACTCAGTCGTCCGTAATCGTGTAGAAAATAAAATCAATGATCTTACAAGTTGTGGTCAAACTATTCGCAAATATATTTGTATTTATTGAAGGTTTACTTTGTTCATGTCTCAAAAGATTCCCAATTCGTTATTTCTGTGTACGCCCTGATAACGACAATAAAGTTTTAACGCTCTGTCAAGTTTTTCTGGAACTTTCTAAGTGGTTTCGTAAGACAATCAATGATAAAGCCAAAGGTCGTGACCATCCTCTGTTATATTATTTATCTGGATGGGACGACCTTTAGTAGGTTATCGTGAAGACTCCGTTTTCTTAAGTAAAACTTCCAAGTGTGATAAATTTGAGGGAATTCGTAAATTGACCAGTTGACAACAATGGCCGAATCCTAATGATATTTGAAAATTCCCAGATTATCCTGGTAATTTTGAAAAGCATATTTTTGAAAATCAATTTTCCAATCGCCAAAGCGGTACATGAGACAGGAAATGTGCTCTGCGAATTCCAACACATCACCAGGAATTTTACCGTTACTTTACAGCTGTGCAATATTACATCATCATCTTTTCAATGACTATGGAACAATCTATTAAAATACTTGTCGATACTCATTCAATAAAGATAAAAATAATGACTGCGTTAAAAAAAACAGCCAGAATCACTTTGTGAAAATCAACTGGCAAAAAATTCAGAAGAATATGGAAAATTCAAATGACCAACAGAAAAGAAATCCATTACAATATGTGTACTAATAAGATATAATAATAGGAATTGACCTTGTTGGTATTTAGGAATCGAATCCGATGAAGGAATTGGACCAGAATCCAGTACACCATCCACTCCGCGCTCCGGCAGTAGTGATAAACATTTAGGTACTTGTATCTTATGAAATTTTATTCAGTAACGACAAAACACAACGTGACATGGAAATAACAAAAAAATCACAGCTATTTTATTGTTAAAGATTAAAACTGATTAGCAATAAAACATGTTTCGTTCCTACAAAAATGAACCAAATTAAAAACGAACATACCCCAAAAACCTCCACAGCTCCAAACAGTATGCCACCACCGGGTGCTCCTGGTATGACTCCCGCGCAGGCGCAGGCAGCCCAGGCGCGCAGAAGGCGCAGAAGACCGCAAAGATCAGCATCAGCAGATGCCCTAGACGAACCTGACAATGCACCAAAAGACTGGGACGAGAATGCTTATCTGGATGGACGAGTACCACTTATTAGCGAGAGAGATTACACTCCCGTACCTCCCTCCCCAGGTAACCAAATCATCTACCGTTATTTGTTGTGTTGACAAGATTGTGGTGTGTCTGAAAGGTAAACTTATAGGTCACCCAGCAAACATTTTGTTCGTCTTTTATTATCAGACAGTATTCTGGAACAAAATGAGGTGCATCACATGTATTTACAAACTTTGTCGTATTTTACAATACAACAACAACATGCATTCCTAACATGTTCCTTGTCACACCATTAAAGCGACGATTCATGAGTAAGCAAGACCAATCAGTTTGTCATGCACAATTTCAAGTATCACAATAACTGAACACGAAAAACATGAATTCTTGCGAGTGCCCGAAAACGATTGAAGCACCACGCATTCTGATGGAACTTGTCACTGAAGATGCATATCTGGGCATGACAAATGGAATTCTCAAGAACCCAGGGATGATCTTCCATGACAAAGGAATTTATTCAGGAATACGTTGTCAACTTCAGTAGCGGTGGTGCTGGAGCTAGTCGACCAGTTTTTCAAGAGTAGTCCACGTAATACTGGGTGATGCTTGACGATCCGCTGTCGACAGCTTCCGAAAACAACACAAGGAAGTTGATTTTCAATTGCATTTACTTTCAAAATCGGGCTAAATTGTGCGTGAATTCCCTGCATGCTTATTACCGCCCGCATCCGAAGGGAAGGCAATAGTTTCAGTTTGTTTGTCAGTTCACAGGGGGGGAGGGGGGTACTCAGGCCCACAGCCAGGGGGCAGCCAGGGGAATGTCCTGGGGGGTACTTAGGGCCACAGCCAGGGGTGGGGGTACTCAGTCCTGGGGAGGTACTCAGGCCCACAGGTGGGGAGAGGGGTACTCAGTCCTGGGGATACTCAGTCCTGAGTACCTCCCCCCCATACATGTCGGCTATGCGGTGGGCAGTATGCCTCTTGCGTTCATGCAGGAGGACTTTCTTGTTTACTTTGTGGTAAAGGAAATGAACAGGGTAAAGAAACTATTGCCTTCCCTCATCCTTCGGATGCGGGCAGTAATAAGCATGCAGGGAATTCATGCACAATTTAGCCCGATTTTGAAAGTAAATGCAATTGAAAATCAACTTCCTTGTGGTAAAGAAAAGGAAATGAGGCGTTTTGGTTTGTGTAGAAACACTATATTCACAGATATTGTCTATTTCAGGTCGAGGCAGAGAACTTGTTGTTCCACGGACAGAGGAATATGACCAAAAGAGTCCTTTCGAAGACAAAGATTTTGATGAAGATGCTTTCTTATCTGGCAAAATCCCCATCTTCAATGAAGCACCACAGGAAAGACCTGCCAAAGGTAACATTTACCTCTTCAGACTAGATGCTGAATACATGTGATTAAATAAATGAGATTTTGGCGTTGAAAATCGGGTCTTTTCCTCGAAAGAAGCAAGGCTTTGTCACACCTTTTATTTTTTTTGTTAATAACATTCTTCCATTTCAGACAAAGATTTCAAATGGAAACCGGAGTGGTTAGGAAAACAAAAAGAAAGACGAAGAAAAATTTCCCACAGAGCACATCAACTTGGTTTGGATGAGCATGAAGTTATTTACAGTTTAGAAAAGAAAGGTAAATAACTGAAAGACAACGTTTCCTTCAAATGCCGCGGGATTGAATTTCAAATTATGAAGAACCGACGTCTCAAGTTTATTACCGCCCGTACACGTAGTACGACGGGAAGGTAATGTTTTCAGTTTTGTCTATCCGGGAAGGAGGGGGGTATGGTCTCTGGTGCCAGGATAGGGTTCACCCCCCTGACAGGACAGGGGTACCCCCAGGACAGGACAGGGGGTAACCTCCATACAGGACAGCTGGTACCCCCTGGATAGGAGAGGGTACCCCCCAGACAGGACAGGGGGTACCCTTCCCCCAGACAGGAAAGCAAGTAACGCTGCGGGCGGTACACCTCTTGCGGTCAAGCAGGAGGACTGTCTTGTAGTACTTGTGAACGATATAAATATTGAGTTTAATTCTGTGAAATGAATCTGATAAACCCTGTTTTCTTCCCACCAATGTTTATTTGATTGGATAAACAAGGTCAAACATTTGGTACTTTTATTAAAAATTCGGTTTTAATTTGTACAATTTCATCACTTTTTAAACGGATTTCAGTGTTTATTCAAGTAAAGTATTGGAATATATTTTGAAAATCATGAAATTACTCATTTTACAAATTTGCGCTTTTTGTTTTACACAAAATAAACAATTTCATTATCTTCTAAAAGATATATTATACTGCTTGTTCAAGTAGAATGTACATTGAAGGGATAAGAAAAATTGTTTATCTTTATTTCACAAATTTTTGTCAACTCTAAACTCGTGTCATCTATGTGTACTCTGACTCAAGACGCCGGCTCTGCATAATCCTGGTCTCCATGGAATCTCTTCATTGTCGTTTCTTAAATTTTTGGAGGCAGTAAAATAATCACAGAGTTGTTGCTTAAAATTTTGTTTATTGTCTCATTTCAAACAGACAACCATCCAGACAGAGAAGCTGATAGACCGGAGCTTACAGTTCCCTTTGATGAAAAGGACTTTTTACAAGGAAAAATTCCTGTTCTGGGAGGAGAAGCAAGACCCAGAGATCCAGTTGGTAAGCTTTCACAATTTTTTATCAAGTTACTCTGCAAACGTTTAACAAAATACACATATGTGCCACCTGACAATGAATGGGTTC
This sequence comes from Haplosyllis leylae, assembly GCA_038406175.1. Taxonomy (NCBI): domain Eukaryota; kingdom Metazoa; phylum Annelida; class Polychaeta; order Phyllodocida; family Syllidae; genus Haplosyllis; species Haplosyllis leylae. Next base: position 10,906 of record JBCAUG010274434.1, read on the forward strand.
TGTCACAGGTCAATTTAACTAAGGTACTTCACCTCAAAAGCGTTCGCAATTTGTCATCTGGCATTAGCACACGACCCTCTTTTGAGAAAGAGAACACCTGAATTTCACTTGACGCCTTTGACCACTTCATTTAATTTTTTCAGTAAAAGAAGAAGTGAAACCCATTTGGCAAGAAAGTGCTGAGAAAAAGCAGCAAGCATTCACAGAGAAGAAACTTGACCCTTTGAATCAACCAAAAGGTACGATACGAAATCTGCGAATAAGTCACAGAGTTTAGGTCATGTAATGACTTTCTGCAAAATTAACTAAATAATTTCAAGTTACTTAAAATCTGCAAGTCATTTTTGTCACTTAAAAACTTTACATTCCGCAATTTTTGAGCAGTGAAAAAAGATGACGATCTTCCTGAATGGCAAAAGCTGGTAGAAATGAGGAAAGCTAGGTTTAGCCAAGCTTTTGTAGAAAACATTAGAAAGGAACCAGGTAACAGCACTGGTTGCGGCTTTCTAAAATTTCAACTTGTTTTATTTGCTAGCAAATATGTGTATGTATAAGGTGGCCTATTTCAAGTTTGGTGAAGGTGGGCTTTTCTTCTTAAAATCATACCTCAGGCCCTCAGCAAACATCGAAATAATGTAGTTGCTCAGTTTCGTACACATTCATAATCGTTCTACTTTTTATTTCTCTAACATTTTAGTTAACTGAGATTTCATGTCCAATCAGCCAAATTAATCAAGATAGTTCTCATCGGAGAATCCGTACCTAAAGTAAAATGCACATTCGGGAAAAGCTGCTCCGTTTCACAATTTGCAGAGTTCACTGTCATGAAGCTTCAGGCTGTATAGTAGGCGATTTTTTGCAGGGCACTGTTTCAAAAATAACCTTCATGTACAATTTTCTATTGCAACGTCTGTAAAAATGAGTTACTTAAACACCCTCATTCATAATTTGCCAATGCAGAAAAACATGAAACCGAAGTGGAATGGAAGGATAAGGTGGACCGGAGAAAGGAGATTCTCACCGAAGAAGTTCTCCAGACAATAGCCCAACCAAAGGGTACCCTCCTTATTTGCTACAATCTTTTATTTTGTGTTAAGGTGTTTCTTTTTAAACTGTTCTGTTTCCTTTTGGCCATTTTATTTGTAAAACAGCCTATGTTTACCAAACGTGATACTACAATCCTCAGTTCAATACCAAATGCACCCTTACATTTTGCTTCACCAAGAACTACACGTTTGCTTTCTGTGTTCCCAAATGTGAAAATGTGAAGAATTTGGCGGATCTAGGGGGTGTCCCGAAATATTTTCCCGAAATGTTGCCAAAAAAGTTGGTGCACCCCTAAACGGGGCATTCCCGAACAGGAAATCCTGGATCTGTTACTTTGTAACTTTCTTCACTCTTTGGTTTTTTCGTGAGAACAGTTACATATATTATTTAAACTGTTCAGCTCTGTAGTTTATTTTTTTTCTGAATTTAGTCCATAAAACAGAGTGTGAATGGCGGGAAGCGGCAGAAAAGAAGAAGCAGAACTTAACAGACGACAAACTACAAACAATTGCTCAACCAAAAGGTCAGTGCACAAGCATATCACATTCAATGCTATTAGGTTTGCTTTACAAAACATCTGTCGAGAAGAGCACATCCAATTATTCTTAGGTAAAGAAAGAAAATTTTAATTCGTATAAAAATTGTGACGAAATTATTCAAAAACTTTCAGAAGCATTAGAAACCTTTTAAATTTGTAGATAAACGTGAACAAACCCCACAATGGGCTGAAGCAGCAGCGAAGAAGCAAGAGGTAGTAAAGGAACAGCTAGATGTTCTTGGCAAAAATAAAGGTATTTTTTTGATTCATTTAATTGAGGCATTGTTTATTTCAAAAACCGTATTAAATTTTAAAGGCTATTTAAGTTGACAATTTGCAATTTATTTTCCATCTGCTTTCACACAGATACACGAGAAAGTACACCTGAATGGGCAGAAGCTGCCGAAAGAAAAAAGAAAGTTGTGAAAAGACGCCTACCAAAACTAGAGAAACAGAAAGGTGCAATATGTAGTTTGCAAATCTTAACCAGAAAAAAACCAAAAATAGTAGCATTGTGTCACAAAAGTAGCAAAAAAGTCTTTTAGAACGGGTATAACAATGTTAAAAATACATTTTCCAGGGGATCAGCCAGAAAAGGAAGGTGACAGGCCTGAACTTACGGTTCCTTTTGACGAACAAGAATTCTTGCAAGGAAAAATCCCTGTTCTTGGCGGAGAAGCAAAACCAAGGGAACCCGTTGGTACGTTTGTGACGTGCATACTTATGCCACAGATTTTTTTTCTTGACAGATCCAAAATAAAAGTACTGTGACAAAATTTTAAGCCCTTCATGGAATTTTTTTAGTGAAAGAAGTCGAGAAACCTATATGGAAAGATAGTGCCGATAAAAAGAAAAAAGCGTTCACTGCTGCCTACCTAGATGCCATGGAGAATCCTCAAGGTATTTTGACCATCTTTATTCGACAAAAAAATGCGCAAATAATAAATATTCAGATTCAGTATTCTAAGTGCGGAAAGGAACGCTGGACATTGGCAAACCTTTGACAATTGTTTTTAATTTCTAAGAGGAATCTTGTCCTGTACCAAAGCGAATAGTTAATCCACATCCCTGTCCACTGACCGCAATAGATTTTGGCACTTACAGTGAGTACCTGACTGTTTCAAAAAGGTAACCCAGAACATTGAGCAATAGCAACAATAACCAGTGAGTTTAACTTTTACTGATTACAGAAGATCAATCAGAAAAAGAAGGCGACAGACCAGAGCTTCCGGTTCCTTTTGATGAAGCGGACTTTTTGCAAGGAAAAATTCCCGTTCTGGGAGGAGAAGCTAAACCAAGAGAGCCTGCAGGTAAGTATACAACTATGCCAAAGGAATGAGTTAACATAATGTACTGAAATATTCTCTCCAAATCTTGTGTTTGGAGTCAATCAACTGCTGTTAAGAAAATACTTGCCTGTAATTGACCACTGTATCTTTTGTTTTCAGCCAAAGAAGGGGCAAAGGTAAAACCCATTTGGCAGGACAGTGCTGAGAAAAAGAAACAGGCTTTTACTGACATGTACCTTGACGCCATGGACAAACCTAAAGGTGAATTTGCTACACAAAACCAACAACACTGAAATGTTTTACAAACTGGAAAAAATTGCTACCATCTAAATTTATTGGAATGAATTCGAACTACATCGCAACAAAAACAAACACTACACGAAACTTGTATAGTTTACATTACCTCATTTATCTGTCATGCATCAGAAAAAGAAGAAGAAGAACCAGAGTGGGCAGATGCGGCGAAAAAGAAGAAAGAAGTTGTCAAGGAGCAATTGGACAATCTGGATAAAAACAAAGGTATATTACCATATTAATTGTGCAAATAACGTAATCGCTGCCATCGCACCGAAGCTTCAATAAACAGTTACACATTACGAACTAAATACATACAATCAGTCGTTGAAATTTTTCTTATCGAACTGAAGAGATAAGTTCAAAAATATGCTGTTCCTTGCGAAGATCACCTATTAGAGGGTACGTGAACAAGCATTGTTGGGTGAATCCGAAAACATTTTTTATTTACCGCTTGTAGAAAAAGAAGCAGCAAATCCCGAGTGGGCAGCCAAGCTGACGGAAAGGAGTGGTGAAGACATCGTTAATAAAGTACAACAACAAAAAGGTATATTTACGAAACCTGATGCTCAATTTTACCATTTCAAATCTTAAAATCTTATTAATGTGGAAAAGAGCAGTCTCGTATCACTTTACCTCAAGTGTAATTACACCGCTGCTCTCTGGTCATTTAAGTACCGGTTTACGATGTTGACCTATTGAGAATTCACGTCGTGTCAGGTGATCTTCTGGTTTAACTTGAAATCCAATGATTCTGTTGCGTTAATTTAAACAATAGCATATCATAGTTTCGGTCATAATCTATTTTTGGTTCTGATAGTATATCACGCCTGCAAGTAAACTCATTAACTCGTGCCCAAACATCACTTTTGTGAAAGTTTCAGAAGAGTTCGGATCAAAATGGGATTCTTTCCTTTAATTCTAAGTGCAACTACTTGTATGTTATTAGAATTATCAGAGGGTGGAGAACAGATCCCAGCATGGAAAAAAGAATTTGAAGAGCGCCAAAGGGATGAGGCATTTGGAAACGCACTACTCAACAAAATAAGACAATCTCGAGGTAATCGCTATCCTTACATAGTGCAAGTATTCTCGGTAGAATACAAAAATTTGCAAAAACATCAAATAGGTTGACTATTTTATTTATTCCAAAAGAGAAAAAAGCAAAGGTAATTATTATTCAAAAAGGAAATTGTTTTTATTTTAAAAAGAACAAACTCCAAATCAAGAGGCGGAAAAACCAGAATGGCTTGTTAAAGCAGAACAAAGGAAGCCTTTAAGTAAGGACCAAGTTGAGGCAGTCAGAGCATACACCACGCAACAGCGACGAGATGTTGAAGAGGATGAAGAGGAGAACAAAAAACCGTTCAATGAAGAGGAGTTCTTGGCTGGAAATGTACCACTCCTTCGTGGGGCATCCGATCCAAGCATGAGATTACCACCGAGAGGTAAGATTAGATATCAAGACAAAGATTCCCATGTCGCAGTAAGTTGCCGCAGAAAATTTAATCCTCTGTAAAGCTGCTTTGTTAAAATATTTTCCTGAAAAATTATAAATGCATCATGCCAAAAATAGGCTCGTACCTTTCCAGAAACGAAAAAGTGCTGCCAGTTACCGTCCAATAAATGGTACTTCTAAAAATACCAACAAACAAAAACAATTGTAGGCAGTAGCCCAAAGCATCAGACGTAAATTTGATTTATTCATTTCGTGCTTGAAACAAATAAACCACATAACAATAAATTACATTTGATTAAAAGACAACCGAAAATGATCAAAGTAAATTGTGAAAGTACAATTAAGCACTGTAAAGAATGACCTGGGGCTGTATTACTTTTTCAAAAGGCCCTAGTCAAACCATAAGCTAGATATAATTCACTGTAAGTATCTTGTCTGTCCTTAGATTTACCAACTCAGATTATTGGCAAGATTTAAGTGTAATTAGTGACCATAGTTTTGCTACTAGTTTGGCCACAAGGTAAGTATCCATTGATATGATCTACATTCATATCACTTTGGATACTTTTGAAACACTCCACACAACGGCAAGTAGACGAACGTTCTAACATCCGAACAGAAACAATCCTGTTCACATCTAAACCGACAGAAAGAATCTATCTACCAAAAGAAAATATGAGCAATCCTAACCTTGCGTCATAAATTGGATAGAATCTTCCTGGTATACCAGCATGCACGGGGTACGTAAGGAGGTCAGATTAGAAATGTTCTTCACAAAGCCTTCGAGCGAAATGAGAAGGAACTTTGAAGAGCACACGTGTGTCATCACTGTGTTGTGTGCCAGGTCTGACTATCCTCAGGCCAGTTACAATATTCGATACCAAACGTAGTTCCATACAGTTCGTACAGTGCTCAATATTAACAACTGAGAAGACAACACTTAAACCATTTACCTGTAATTGGGAGGTAATTTTGCACTTGTAAGGAGATCATTTTCGATAAAGTTAGTGTTCATATTCAGCTGCACTGCAAGGTATGTGAGTTCATGGGTCGTTGCTTCGTTCGGACACAATATTACAATATGTGCAAATCCAGAAAATGTTAGCATCTTGGAATGATTGCATGAGAAGGAAAACAAAATTATTTGCAATCAATGGATACATAATTTTATTCCAATATGGATAACAATCATACAAACTTCCGCTCTGATGGACGGGATATTTCATATGATCCAAGAGTCACTTTGGACAAATATTTACCTGCAGAATGGCACATTTATGTACTTCCAAGGCTGCGAATGGGTGTCATTTTAGGTAATAATGTTTTACTTATTTGACAATCAACTGATCGCGCGCAATCAGTTCTTACATATTTCGCACATCAGAAGATTAAAATTCTGGTCAAGATAGATGCATGTGGACTTGCAAAGGCTAGTGGTAGTTTGTCAGTCGTACGTTCTCGCTTTTAGAAAGGATGCGCAATTCGATGACACATCGACAAGGTGGATACAGCTGTCACCTTTTATTCATTTAATAGTCGTAAATGACTGATGGTAGTAACTTTTTACTGCAGATAACAACAAGAGCAACCAAAAATGGGTCTGTCTAAAAATAACTGAAGTTTATATTTAGTATCTACATCCAGAATTTTTTTATGAGTACTTAAAATTCCTTTCTGGAATATTCGATGTTGAATTGACCAATACCATCTACTCAAAATGTCATACTGTCAGGGCGTATACAGAAACACTAAAGCAAAACAGATAGCATCATTGCCCTTAATGCATGCACGCGCACAAAAGGAACCAGCTTTGGGCATTCTCTCAAACATTATAAAATAACAATAAAAAACAAAATTTTGCAGACCCAAGGAAGAAAGCACACAAGGAGAAAGCGCCATGGCAGCGCGACACTGAGGAAGCCATGACAGACGACGAATTTGACGAAAAGACATATCTGAAGGGTCGTTTGCCACTTGCCAGACAACAGTCAGGGGAAATACCAGCTAAACATGGTAAACTAATTTTCTCTACGCCGGAAAATATCGATTGAGTTCCATGATTTTTTTATCCCACTGATAGAGCTACAGGTTGCCAAGCGACCAATATGGTTGACACTGTCGCATGGTTCGACAGAAGGGCGGTCTACTTTTCCCAAAATCAAGAAATGAATAAATATATTGGCAATTCCATTTGATATTTTTCAATTTACTGAAACCTCATATTTATCTGAGGGTGAACAGCAATGCGGCGAGCACTGACAGGGATTAAATTCACATGCAAAAGTCCAATAAGAATTCCACATCGCCAAACCTGATCCTTTGTTTAGGATTTTGTCCCAACTTATTTAGGTGTTTTCTGGAAAAAAAAATTGGACCTTTTCACTACTTAACTAACCTGGCGCCATTAAGAATCCGAAACAAATTGACTAACACTGATGTAACAAGAAAGTTCTCCTGTGTGACCGCAGCATCACTCGCTCTCCTGT
>JBCAUG010274545.1:0-18017 GCA_038406175.1 Haplosyllis leylae
AAACACAGGGAAAATTTCTGCAACACAGGGAAAACACAGGGAATTTCATGTCGGCAAGAACGTGGCCACCCTGTCTTGGACAGAGCACTCGTCCATGGTACTGCTTGTACATCCTCCGACGGTGGTATGCTGAATTGAGAGGGAGGGGTGTAAAACAATACAAGGCAACGGCAATTTAATACCAAGATATTTAATTGATTAGTGCTAGGCATGTGGTTAAGATAGGAGACATATTTTCATCTGACATCGCTTGTACTTTCTCTCTGATCAACACATAACAGGAATAGATTCTTCGTGCACTCGCTTTGCTCACAGTGGTTGTAACGTTGTGAATATCACACAAACATAACATTTACACATGATAAGCAATGACGTTTTGCTGTAGCATGAGAAAAGCCATAGTCTATTCGCCATAAACTTCATTTTTGTCGTTAAAAAGTGTTTTGTTTTGAACCTATTGACTTGGTAGTTTTTGTTCCGTTTAACCGAGCGAAAATGTGAGCTTATCGTACCGGGAGAAATGTGTGCTATCCTAAATTCAATTATTTCGCCGCTCACTCAGCAAATTTATTATTTGTCTACCGGCGATGATTTTGTGCATAAATTTAGTACGTTACAACGTTCATGCACTCGCATTTTACGATAAAAAAAATTCGCTAACGTTTCACAACGTGCAGGTGAGAGGATGCAACCAACATGTACCTGCAACAGGGCAGTTCGCTCTCAGGCAAGTCCTCGACGCAATGCGGTGTACTTCCTGTGACCTCAACTCCCAGGCTCGCTTATCACATCTGAGTAAACCAATGTATCATGTCTAATGGATTATTCGCCAACTATATATCACAATGATAAGTTCATTATTGAACGCATTTAAATCACATAAATCATTCGAATAACCGATAGGAATCGGTAGCCAATATCACCACCTGTGCTTTCAGTAGCCCAAAACGTTCTTGTCCAAATTATCTCAATTTTCCCTTCACACCTGAACGAATAAATAAGACTGTGTCACACCCCATCTGATTCTGTGATTTAATTTAACAATACCCCTACTTTAGCTGGGCTGATTACCAATTTATGATGGTCAGTATTACCTTGTTGTCATCCTATATTTCTCAATTTTGCAATTTAATTTAAGTAATCCTTGGGTTTTGAAATACAATCTATAATACAACATATTGTGAAGTGACACTCATTTGTTATCAAAAACAATTTTGGGGGTCGCAACGCATCTGGTTTTGATTTTTGAATTATAATTTTAAAGAGTTTTGTGTGTAGAATATGAAAAAGATAGATATGAGATGATGTGAAGAAATTGATAGATAGAAAGAAAGAGAGAAAACAAGAGAACAAAAATCACGCTGCGTCATTGACCCAATTGGTGGTGAGTGCAAAATGATGTCATGGCAGCATTCTGTATAAACAAATTCCAACCAATGACTGCAGGTTAAAGTAGGCCTGCCTAATTATCATAAAACTGCCAAAGGCTTGGGTGTTAACAACCCCCCAGGACAGGATGTTACAAACCCCTCGAAGTAACCAATAAGGTGACTCTACGAGCCACCAATAAACCACAAATAGTTCGATACCTCTTTACACTTGAGTAGAAAGCATAAGATAGAAGTGTGGAGACATCTAGCGGCAGAGCAAAAAGGATATCGCCAAAGGATTCCTGTTCCATTGCAACGCTCTCCATTGATTTGTCACAACTTTTACAAGAACACACCAATTGGGTGATGAATTTTCTAACTCTAATCGTTCAGCAACCGTATTCTCACGCAGCAATAGGATCAAAAGTACATGTATATATTACGATCAGTTTCAGTACTTTCAGGCCAACGCCTTCACAATCTTCCGCTACCATAGAACACTACGGTCACACACATGGCTACAATTAATACGGAAAAGTATACGCCGTTCAACCAAACGTTTCCGACAGATTTCAGTGCGGTCAATAACTAGAAATAAAGACAGGCTATTTTGTTGCATGAACACAAAGGTACTGGCTCACATGTGATTGTGTATGTGCATGTCAATCTGCCTTTAACATAGTTCAATAACTACGCCTGTCTATGCATAACACACCCAAGCCCTGTAGACTTCCCAAGTTACAAATACGTGTGGCTGGATCAAGATCATTAAATATTCACACATTTCACAGTGGTGCACTTTCAAAGTATTTACATTATCAATTTTGTGGTTGCCACTGGTGCTCAATGAAGCGAGGAAAGGGAGCTCACCAGTCACCAGACATGTCCTCGTTCTGAGTAAAATCTAACCATTTTTGTGCATAACTAAGTTTTTTTAACTCGCGAACACGTTCAAGATTCAAAGGTCAATATAACAAGAAATCCTGCTGACAAGTCCTCATTTTACACCTTCTGAGATCTGCCTTCAAAGAGAAGATTGAACGCGCACATAATCCGTGTCAATACAATCAATATGAAGGTGACCATTGTTGGCGTTAGGTATTATTAGGTCATGGTGGAGTAGGGGCCGCTAAGTTTTTGACTTATTTTTTCAAGTCAGGACAAACACGGGGGTTTTACGATGATTTTTGTTCCCCTCGCTGTTCTGTCGTGTGCATCACAGATGGTCACCAAAGAGTTGAAGTCCTGTGTGATCGGAGTGATTGCTCATACTATGTACTTTATAGTTTAGTTCTTCGGTATACAATTGATTTCGAACCGATTTAAAATGTTATTTCCTCTCATACTCTGAAGGAAATGGAAAAATGGACATATCCTAATGTTGTTTTTTTCTGGAGATGAAACAAAAAATATCATCAGCTTCCATTTTGTTCGGTTTTTCAACATTTCATTAAAATATAACCATTTATAACAGATTCTTTCCACAATACACAAATGTTTTTTCGGATTTTTTTGTGAAGCTCTCAAACCTAACTGGACTTCTGGAGAAATGTAACAGCTTTGTTGCGAACTGAAATTCGTCTAACAATGGCACTTTTGCGTTGATTCTGGGAAAGTCGCAACATCATTCCGTTGTTGCTTAGCTGTATACCAAAACAGTAAATTATGAAGCAGGTTTTTCGTCTGGGGTGCATTAATTCGACTAATACACAAGTTAATCAGCTGCTTCAGCCATTCATTAGTAATCCGGAGATTTATGATCGCAACAAACAAATCGTAATTCACTCAGAGTACTTCTTGTACCAAGTGTACACAAACTAACAATGCAAAACAAAGGGATTCCACTCATCGTCATTACACCCTCCAGTAGAGAGCGCCAAGGTCTGATTTCACTACTCAAAGCGAAAGCTAAAACAATACAGAAATGCCGGTCAGCTGAAATAAAACGTTTACCTGAAAAACTAAACAATACTCAGCCGCAAGTGCCCATAGCACAAACTTTTCCTCGCTTTGTTGAAAGATCCGCCCAATCGTCACGACCCTCTGAAACGTTTCGATTTCAACCTGTAAAGGCTTGTTTACACATAACGTGTGCGTGCCCGTTTGCGTCAACGTCAACGTCAACTTTAACATTGTGTCAATGGTTGACGCAGAGAATGAGTCTGGAACCCATTCTCTGCGTGTGCGTTTGCGTCACCATTGACACAAGGTTAAAAGTTGAGGCAGACGTTGACGTAAACGGGCACGCACACGTTACGTGTAAACAGAGCTTAACCTGCGTGAGTTGAACATAGCGTTGGCGAGTGACAAAACCAGGCCTTTTAATTCAAGTGATACATACATAACTTGGGGAAAATATCAGTAAAACGTGAGAAATAATAACTAATCCAAACTGCTAAAAAAACTTCTTTTTGGCCAGAAACTCAAGGCAAAAATTGCTACGTTAACGAACAGAACTTGCCGATCGTGATATTATGTGTAGAGTCAGTCTATACCTACTAAATTGCCTGAGTCAGGTAAAATGACCACTCACCTTTGATTGAATTAGCTGCTTTCGTCTCACCGATGGCTGCTTCTTGATAACACTTTTATTCCTCGACAAAGATGATATAATTTTTCACATTTGCTGATCACTTTAGCTATTGATACAGTAGGTATATTGGTATAAGTGGATTGAGTATGATGCATGTGAATGTTTAGACTTATTGGCTGTGATAGTACTCACCGAGTACTTACAGTTCGTACCTGACCTGAGGGACTGCGATGGAGTATCTTCCCTTGTGTGCCAATCCAAGCCTTTTGTTAATCTCCGATCTCTTAACACCGATTCTTACCTTTACATAATGTTCAATTAGTTGTGTGAAAGAAAGCTGTTCGCTTTATTACTTGCCTCACAGAAGTCAATCTTGTGGTTCAGACACCTTCAAGGCTGTTTCACCCAGATGACGTAACGACGCAGACGCAGACCAAAGTTCGTGGCTCATGTTTTAACTTCCGGGTCATTTCTTTGAAACGTCAGACAGCGACGATGATCCGTTGATCAGACAACGTAGTCTCTTCCCAAGCTGACCTATAGATAGCTATATAGGTGCTGTGCGCTGCCTGCAAACTGCAGTACACTGCAGCTGCACTAGGCACCTTCTAAACAGCTGATCATCACCGCATGATGGTGGTGGCCACACGATTATTCAACCCCCCCCCCAATCCAAATAAATCTTCCTTCGCCAAAGTTACATCATACTTCATTTACTACACGTAGAACAGACAGAAATAAATTCTGAAGTAAAACCACATCTAAAATTTTAAAGTTGCATGCTCGGATGCTCCTTCAGAGTGTGGTAATTTGTTACATGTAGTAGTATTGGTTCAAGTTCTTGTCAAAAAAATTGGTTTTCAAGTGGTCAGTCAACGTTTACCCTTAATGAAGACACCAAACAATGCTTTTATCTTGTCAATTTACGATGCTATTTTCCTCTAAAACTTCCCATTCTCTGGCGTCGTTTTCATTGGAGGGAATTTCCGGACATTTGTTGATTGCTGGTTACGAAATCACACAAATGCTCATGCTTTTCGTTCAAGGACACAAAACCAATTGCTTTTTGCTGCAACTAATAAGGTGCACCCTCAAGCATCGTACTGTCGTCGTCTTGATAGACCTTTCTGACCCTTCTCTTCGATCTGCATTTTTTCACGTTTGACTTGGGTCATTTTCATTCAAAAACGTCAAAGTCCAAATGTATTACTTTACGAAGTTTATGTCTTCTAAGACTGTAACGTTATCTAAATTAGGATAAGGCATTTTTTTTCGTACACGAAAACCCTACGCACGTCAAGTATTCGATGCAACAAAGTTCGACCAAGATTGGCAAGCGCAGTTCAACCTGCTCGTGGGCTTTTGTGAGTAAAGATAGATCCACCACCCTCAATATCTATCGGTGCCAATAACTTAGGCGCTGCTATGCAAATCCCAGCAAGTTGAATGCATTCAGGGCACGCAATAGTCCCAAACTTGCGTGAATAATAATGTTGTTGATTTCAATTTACTTATAACAGGGATGTGTGATATAAGTAGCTGTAAATGAACTACTGGATTCCCTAATGTTTCTAGGCGTTATCTTTCTGTTCCTGTAATCGTTACAACTCGGCTGCAGTTGCGAAAAGTGATCATTGAAAGTTACTACGCATTTTCGAATTTTCCATTTACGCAATAGTTGAAACACAAGAGATTCTACAACCAATTTTTATCAATTAACTAAACATTCATCGAAAGTATCAATAGCTCCCAATACTTTGGAAGCATACTTCTATCTAGCTGCAGATCGAACTGACTTTACACATTCCAGCTATGCTAATCCGATGGTCTGCATGTCATCGTCATGTGCACAGGAAAATTGGCACTGCGTACGAAACGTATACTGGTACGATGATCACTGCGTTTGTTTCGAGGCCGGAATTAGCACGGGTTCTTGTTTCGGGTACCAGTTTGTGGGTTACGGGTACCAGTTTTTCATAATGCGCCACTTTTTTCGTAATGCACCCACCCCCACCCGAAAATGTTGTGTAATGCACCTGATGCATTACACAACATTTTGACACATTACGAAAAACTGGTACCCGTAACCCACAAACTGGTACCCAAAACCCGAAACAAGAACCCGTGCTGTGCACAGTCATGTTTGTTTCAACACTTGCTGTCCTAAACCCTATGAAGTTTACATTAATTAACGCCAAAAGATCAGCAAATGAAATCGTGTAAGTATGTTCCAGTCAAAACTTGAAATTAAGGCACCGAGTGTAGTGCATTTTTCGGCATACTCTTTGAGCAAGCCTCTCTTTTGGAAATGAAACGTGGTTGATATCACTCGGTTTTCTGTTGTGCCACCACATGTAATGCCCCGCAGAACAACCTTTGTGGAATGAACGTACAAGAGATCACACCTGAAGGGTTATGGTTCATCAAAAGTGTCAGAACTACAAAAGCCAGCAATTCTGTATAGTTTTCACTTTATAACACTTCGCAATCACAATGCCATGGTCTGCATGGGTAGGCAGGCAACCTGCCTGTTTGGTACGTGTAAAGCATTAGCCCTACAGACTGCATTCTGTTACCACATGATAATCACCAATGCCTGGAAGAACACGAACTGCACCCACGAAAACGAAACCTAGTCTGGAACATGGATAATCCAGTCTACATTTATATGTTTGCACAGAGACTAGTGATCTGCGTTTCTCTGATAATACTGTCCTCGGAAGTTTTAAAATTTTCCATTATTTAAGGTCACCTTTTACATACATGTTTGTAACATGATTCTCGTGACTGCCACAGCTACTGAGACCACCGAGGATTACGGTGTCGTCGCATCTGACCACGATCGACACTTCATGTACGTTTAATGACCAGTCCAGTCTTATGGCGCGTTCACACTGCATGGTAACGGGAAAGGGACAGGTACAGGGAATGGGACTGGCACAATAGGACACAACGGGTCTGGTCTCTTTCCTGGTCCCAGTGCAGTGGGAACAATTCTGCATGATATGTAGTAACCCATCATTCCCTTTCCCGTTCCCAGTCCAACTCCCGGTCCCATGCAGTGTGAAAGTGCCATTAGCTTGATTAGTTAAAATCGCAGATCAGTTCAAATACTCCTTTACAATAGAAATGTAAGTTTCCGAGATGTGCTGCTAAGGTGTGTGAGAAGGACTAGGCATTCCCCGACATATGGATGGACAACGAACCTGAAGCAAACCCACAACGAACATCATGAAGATCTTGACTTAATTCACTGAAATTAACATTAACTTATAACTGCAACCGAAGTGATGTTTCATGTCTTTAATATACATTTCAATAATTAACAAATAATAGCTAAGAACCAAGTGACTTGAATTCTCGGAAAAGAATAAATATTGTGTTCGGCCCAAGCTGGCAACACACGACCGATGTCAAAAACATGTGGTGCCATCTGTAGCACGGCAGTGAAAATATGGATCAAATTCCTTCTTTAATTTACAACTCCAGCAGTTTCAGATGAAATTCAGTGAAACTCCTACATCTCTACTTGCGAAGTAATATTTTCACCATTTTGAACACAGAATCAGTTTCTTGTCAGAATACAACAACAACACGGTTCTGAAAAGATGACCGTGCAAAGCAATGGTTCTTGTTTGTGGTTTCGGGTACCAGTTAGTGGGTTACGGGTACCAGTTTTTTGTAATGCGCAACAAATTCTTGTAATGCGAGGAGCGTACCAGTTTTTTGTAATGTGCAACAAATTCTTGTAATGCGAGGAGCCCATTGCACAATATTTTCGGGTTGGGGTGGGTGCATTACAAAAAAAGTGGCACATTACGAAAAACTTGTACCCGGAACTTGCAAACTGGTACCCGAAACCACAAACAAGAACCATTGCTGTTGCCGACCTCTCTGAAAAGTTGGTGCTGCAGACTTCATGAAGTGAAGGGAATGTCACATTAAACAGAACTACAATGATCACTACCTGCCAGTAAGGATCTCTGAAATGCACCTTTGGTTCTTTTCATTAAACTTCTATGAACTGTTTGAATTGTTCAAGCTCATCCGCCTCTCTTTTTTCACAAGATATTGCAACGGTCCGTTTCCAACCAAACTTGTAGCTTTACAGGCTAAACATTCCACTCATGGCAGTTTGTTTATTAAGAACATACATTATTTAACTAGATGTGCATGTACTGAGCATAAATGGTTAATAAATTGCTATGTAGTATCATGCACACATGCCAAGAATGTCGATAATTGGACAAAAATCCAATATTTCAGTATCATGAACAAGCTATGTACATACTGATATATGATGACCCATCTTGATTCGCAACTCTTTGCATGGACAATCAGTTCAAAAACTTATTTATTACGGGATTGTTATTTGAAATGGTAACTAAGCGTTGTCTGTTCCGCCGTAAAAATTTAAACAAGGATTAATTTTCGTCCAATACTGTTCATAGAAATAACTGAACAAAAGAACGATAACAAAATTGAAAGAAATCAAATGTGTCAAGCAAATACAGGTGATCAATGTAGGCTACTTCACCAGATAGCCTTTTCATTCTTGATCAACACATGTCCTGATATTTCGACTGTTACTGTAATTGCTTCATAACTATTTCACTTCATTTGAAAAAGAAATGACACAAGAAATAATAGGTACATTGCGGACCAAACGACACATCTAGAAGATTAAAAGTATCCAAGACTGCAATGCATGCCACGCGATAACAAGTACACGTATAAGGATAATAAAAGTCCTAATGCTCGCTCAATTAAAAAATTGTCCATTTCACCAACCACACGCGACTATCGACTTTCAATTTTTACAAAATTGTAACATGATGCGGTAATAAGTTAATATGTGACTGTTTCGCGTTCGTTTCTTTTATTACAGGCAGATAATATATTAACCATGGGTTTGAAATCTTCACCGACTATTACATCCGTACACAGATCCTTTTTTCTCACAATCCCTGGTGGATACGCCATGCCGTCCAAAAGAGGGGAATGTCAACAAAAGGAAATGGGAGAAATGAAAAAGTTTCAACACTCCAGCCAAACCCATAATGGCATTGCAATAACGCCCAAGGATACATGGCATGTCATTCGCAAAAAGCTTCAAACACCAATCATAAAAAAAAAACAAACAAACCTCTATTTACCAATCAGTCATCCTTCTAAGACCAAAAAGACTTGGAACTATGGTAACTTAATCTGGTAATTATGCGACGAAAATCCGTTATTATTTTGACGTTTATCTGTGTTGAGACATAACAATTCATGGCCTCATAGATAATGCGTGTTATCATGGAGTGACCCTGATGTATTTACATACACAAGGATACGTATTACATTTATTAAATTACAGTGGCTGCATCCCTATTTCTGGTGTACCAACGTTAACAATGGCGCACCTCACAGACATCAGAATGCAACTTGCTGCAGACAAATCTTTTAAAGGGGGGATTAGATTTACAAAAGCGAGAACGTACATTGTATCATGAAATATGCACCGTCAAGCTCTGGATACTCTCTGTGTGTTGTTCACTGGTGATCATCAGATGTTACGTGTTGCACATACAACTACCGTGCACAATGGTAACTAATCATTATGGCGGCCCAAAACTACATACAGACTGCCTGGATTTATCAGTCCAAATGCGGCCGATGCCCAAATAAGGCCTCGTTATTCCAGCACAAAACATGCATAAAATTGAATACTCACGCTTTTCGCACAAGTCATTTGCACTGTCGGTCTTCACCACCACAAACGACAGACCTGGACCAACAACACAAGTTAGGGACAATTACATAAACGTACTCCCGATCCTACCAGTCATAAATGGCCTTAATTCTGATGACCGCATTCAATGTGTGCCGTAATATGAACTGCATTTTAACAGGGGACGTGCATCTCAAACGTTCATCCGTTTGCATTGCAAAAATTCCTGCGGTTTCAAACGCAGTTACGCTTGTACTTTTTCTATATGCATCTATCTATTATGTACACTTCACTGTATGTATAATGCTTGTATGGCCTCCTATGATAATAATACCTAAGTATGCTACTAGCTTGGTCACGGCATGCACACAGGGTAGCCCACATACCGACTAGCACTAGGTTATACTCCTGTACATGATACCTGTATATTAGACTAAGCTACTTCTTTATTTAGTTATATCTATGCCAGTACATGCATGGGAGGCGAACGCCTCCATTTCAATAACGGGACCTACAATGTAATAGGATCGAAATGACTTTTTATAATTTGCATTCTCACTTTAACATTGAAGTGTTTGAACTTTTTGTTGTGTATTAAAATGTAAATGTTCTTTTTTTCCCATTCGAATCTTTTTGGAATAACATTTTTTAAAAGCACTGATGAAATAAATGTTGCACACTCACAAAAGCATAATTTTCAGGAAACCAATCAGTTTCGGCTAATTGACCATATTCAGACACTTTTGTGCACGAAAAGCTTTTGGATCACACCGTCAATCCAGTGTCCTCAATTTTAACGTTCATTTTTAATCTTTGGTCACAGTTCACAAGGAAAACAACAAAGAACCAAGAAAAACTCATTATCACTTGCATGTGCATAACAAAAGACAAACTCTAGAATCCTAAGGGATGCCCTGTCAAAGCAACAGAAATACGCACCAGCTTGGCCCGTTGAACAAAGAAGAAGAGAGGTCTTAATAAATTGATACAAGTTCGTATTTCTGTAATGTTGCGAATGTAAACATTTACCTTGACAATCTTAAATATTACCAAACTGTTGATTCAAGCGAGGTCTTTTCGACATTCACAAAGTGGGACACCCTCTCATGGATCCGCCTGTAGCACGTCATGCATACATGTTCAACCTAAATCCACACAGCAACGACACACCGTGCCAACACACAGGCTAGATTAGTTAACCATTGACCTGCTGCTGTGAGGATTACCTACCGCCAATGTTTCCTTCCACCCGCCTAACGATGGCGCTTTGGTAACTGCACAAGACTGATCTGGTAAAAGCATTCGTCTTTATTTCGATTGGAAACCCACAGTTTTAATTCATTCTCAATGAAACACAGTTATAGAATATCAAAAGTATATTTTAGTTCTAAATAGGTTACAAAACTAAAACTCGACTGGCTTTATCATATGTATCCAGACATAAATCCTTGCCAGGGACCCTGACTGTAGCTGTGTAAATGCATGCGTAAGGTTTCTAATTTTGTCGAGGAAAAACTGTTTTGTCAGTTGTTTTCAAATAAGCGACCGGGGTTCAAGATGGTTCCCGGGCATTACTTATCATTCCTGAGACCAAATCTGTCAAAATCCCAAAGTCCCTTTTTTTTGGGGGGGGGGGTTGATCCACTTTCCAACTTTTGTTCCTGAGTCCATAACTGACAAAATTACAGCATAGCTACCGGGAACCATTAACAACCAGACACCCCGTCTGCCACAAAAATACGAACAAGTGTTTGCTACAAGATTTGCTAACATCAATGAATGCACTTCAAGAGTACTAAAATTCTTGAAATGTGAACGTTTTGACCACCACAAGATCACTGTTACAACATTTCAATGCACTGCGTGCCATACAATACATAGAACATCATTTCTATTACTGAAGGACATCATGACTTCTTTCTTAAATTTAATATAGCAGTTATTCATTTCCTTTTATTTGGAATGAAAACCTTTTACTATTGAATGGAATCACATTACACCTCAGACTCAGCCAGACCAGACGCTGTAGTCTATGTGTCAACTAGAACCAAAAGATAATTAGCCATATATGTACATTTCTGTAAAGCCGTGTGTAGGTCACATCAGCTTTTACCTGCTCGATACACCTGACGATTTAAACGATTGACTTCGATACTCAAATTATTTATTCGGTAATCGACAAACATGATGCTGGCAAGCAATTCGACGGCAATTGTTTTCTTCAGTAACTATGGCCCAATCTATTTCAATTCCATTTCTTTGATACCTTTTCTATGGAACTCATAGCAAAATCAAGAGAAACAGTTCCTTGTGCAGTGGGTACGATTTTTTCTGCCACTTCCCAAGGAAGGTTGATGTGCTTCCTTCCAACAATATAATTCTTGGTACCTGAAAAAACACTGAAGGCCCAGTGGCCAACAATTACAAGACTAACCGTGTACTCGCCCTCCTTCAATTTTACCTTCATTTTTAACCTCAAGAACTGCGCTCAATGTACGGAGGGGGCTGATAAAAAGAAAGGCAAAAAATGCTAAACGTTCCACCCTCAGAATTAAGTTAGACAGACAGTGATGGTACAAAATGAATCCAAACTGCACGTTAAGGGAAAAGCTCAAAGGTACCAGTTATACCTTGATCGAATTTTACAAAGGTTCACAAAGAAACGATGTAACTTTCAAAGTTCTTTGCGTAATTCCTTTTATCCCCTTTCTAATTTTGTGCCGTACAATTTCATGCACCTATCATGTAGACGACATGGCCTTTCATATGCCTGTTAAATCGAAAAAAAAAGACTATTGCCATTTTTTATGAATATTTAACCTTACGATTTAAACCCTAACAGATATCTCAATTGACTAATTACTTTATTGCAGCGAAGTTGCATTGTTCAAGAAGATTTCAACTCGGATGAAAAGCGCAAAAACAAAAAGATCACCCAAAATTCTCTCCTTGCGCCAGCTCACTTCAGATTTCCACTTAAAAACTAAGTCAAAAAATTTTCAAGTTTATAAATATCGATTGTCATTAGTGCCCTCTGGTGGTATAAATGTCACGACGGTCAAACAGTTCCAAGAGTAGATTTTTTGACAGATCGTCATAGTCCGTGGAATCAACTCAAATCATTATGCCTGAAGAATTTTTTCTCGTAGTAATAGTCTAATTATATATTTTAACAACACAACCAAATGGTAAAGCTAATAATGTATAAAATATGTCACTGAGGTCACCTGTTCATTAACCTTTCTGGGATGTTGTCGGTCTCCGCCTGAAGTTTGAAGCGCCTGAAAATCCTGAACTACACCTTTCACGTCTTGAGCCGAACTGGCTGCGGCCTCACATTCCTAACACGGCACACTTTGCCAACACGAGATCCAAAGAAAAGGGGACTTGTAGGTCTTTGCAATTCAAGCATTTTAGGACTTATTAGTTTGTGCATGGCTAGCTAGATGTATGTATGTGTATGACAAATAATGCACTAAGTAAGCTAAAGCAAGTGCAGTGCTGCCGAAGCTTTTTTACGCTTTCTTGCACGAGATGTCCACGACCTTGTTAGAGATCCAAGTTCAGACCTCATAGTGTCACCTCCTCCAACTGGTAAAATGTGTGTTAAGTTCTTCCTTACTTTGTAAAACAATTTATCATGACAGCCTATGCTGCCATATTTCGATTTTAGCTCTCTGTGGAGGCAGACACAACGCCTTGCTATCTTTTTCTGACATGCATTCAGTAACTGATCGCACCTAATCTTTTTGTACGTTGTTAAATATAAGGTCGTGTATCAATGGCTGCAATGGAAACGATACTTACAATTTCAATTATTTAATAAAAAACCTTATTCACGTCTCACTCTGTGCACAATATATCCGGTGTTACCTTCACCAAGTGCTACGAACTGGTCACAAATGAACTGGCTACAACTGCAGGAATTACGTTCGTTGCACAGTTACGAATTAACCTTGCCTGAGCTATCGGTTTTGCCGGCTGCACTTTCAAGTTCAATGCGCGACCAACAGTATTACCGGTACTACATAGTACATTTTCATTTGTTAACAATACTATGCACAGCAGCTTGCTGATATATGTTTAATGCGAATTTATCATGGGAAGTGGTTCAATCATTTTAATTCAAATGCGAGGTCAACTGCGACACAGGCTGAGAGCACAGCCACAGTCATGAACATAAAAAACGTATTTACTTAGCAATTTCAATTCTATGTCTCCGATTGCATTCGCGTAGCGGTAAATTGACAATGATTGTGTGTGATCTAGATCCGCTGTTGACAAGACCATGTACTGGTACCTTATCACAATGACTTCCTATAATTATCCTATAACATGCGCTCGCAGATTAGACTGTTATCGTTCAAGGTAAAACTGCACTTCGGTATGATGAACGTGCACAAAGCATTGTTCATGTAGCGTAATCTCTCCGAACATTTGCTTTCAACTAAATTACAAAAGCTTAACAAATACTTCATTTTTCTTTAAGTATCACCGCTCTAAGTACTACATATGGGAATAAAAGGGATCTGGTAAAATTTACAGGATTTGTTCATGCCACATCCCTCAACGTTTTGGCAACTTTAAAGCCTGCGCGGACTTTTGGCACTAAATGCAACGGTAAGATCCCACTACCCCGAAATTGAGTTCATTTGTTCAGTTCAAATCCCGATGGAACACAGCAACAAATTGACCATAATTAGCAAAGTGATGAAAAACCTTTAATCCATGGTCGCCACACTTGTATTTTGTTGTGCCTGGTTTCGGGCAAATAATACAAGATCATAGAAAGGGGCGGATCCAGGATTTTCTTGGGAGGCGCGCAACTCTAGATTGGGACTCCAGAGAAAAAAGCTTTTTCTTAAAAACCACATGAAATAAGAGAAAAGTAGGGTTGCATTTTGTCTAAGACACTGCTATTCACATTCACATTAGTCCTTTCTGAAAACGATTGACAGAAAAGGGACTTCGATGGAGAATTTGCCTGCGATGAAAGGTGTGCGTTTACAATTCAGGTCCGTGTACGCAGAGTTGGATTAACGATTACCTCGATCCTAACTAAGTGCAACAAAGCAAAACATACTTCAGGTCTCGGCTGAATTGCATGTGATTACAGGCGCACATTTATTTCGTGTATGCCGAGTGTCAACCCAGCGTCACTCGGTTGCATTCCACTTCATTTCAATGACGTTAAATTTGCTGCTTTTAATTTTTGCGAACTTCTTCACCAACGAGACCTTACATCCGAAGCACTTGAAAAGTCTAAAGGCTACCGTCGCCAGGTAATGTCGTGTTTAATTGCTGAAAAATATAGCTAATCCCTCACTGTATCTGTTTCACTTTTTTCTCTTCCTTTGCAAAATTGAGGTGCGCCAGAAAATAGGAGCTTTTTCAATACCACAATGCACAATCATGCCGGCCTCAATGCATCGCTGACATGTTCAAGCACTGTTAACTTTTCAAAATCAAATATGCGGTCTTCTTCTACAAGTCAGCTAGTAAAACATTCTAACATACATGTACTAGTTTATAGAATAAACGCAAGTATTTATCATGAGATAAAGATACGTTTTTCCAATAGTGATACAAAATACTTTTCAACTGAACCAGGCACACTGTTAGAAAAGTATGCATGCATCTCAATTTTATCTCCTAAGACTCCTAACACACTTTTCAATGACATTATTGATAAAGCACATCCCTTGAAGACAACAATTTTCAGACGACTATGTTGTTTGGTATGTTGTCACACACAGACGATTAAAATTTCCAGAAAATAATTTCGTCTTTAGCGCACTACATCATATCGTTAATTTTAATATATTCAAAAAGAAATTTTCTGGACACCAGAGCCTAACAGAGGAATATTATTGACTCTCCTCATGATCGGTAAAAATGGGTGAAAATTGAAAAACCAGCATTAGTGTTCAAATCCTTTTTGATATAAATATTCAACTTCTTTCTTTTAGCATATCATCTTATTTATACTCGTGACATTTAACGTTGGCAATTTCCAAGGAATTTTTCGCCAAGCAACTGGATCCTACGCTGACCTTGAAAACGGTGCCTGACCCAAAGACTTGAGAATATTTCTGTACCTGAGCTCTTCGAATATAACACAGCATTATGACAGTGACCCAATTAATCTGAAACAAAACGGACGCACTTTCAACAACGAAGCTTGCCACGATTCATGTTGAATACTCTAAAGAGTAAATTTGAGAAATTTGTATTTTTTTTTATTTGTAATACAGAGATTACAAGAAACCTAATCCCAAACCAAGTGGGACATGAATGTCATTTTTACGGCAGTTAAAAAGGACTAATTATCAACGGCATTCATTTCATGGGTTAAATTTCGTTGTTTTATCCAATTGCCTCACGATGTCCATCACGACAAAAATAAACCAAAACAAAAACGTCTTTTATTTGACCTTGTGATCACAAAACGTTTTCAGTTGAAATTTGGTTCAAAAGACCCAAACTAGAAAACACCCAAATACAGGTTGGAGTACTTAATTTCATATTCTCAGGTGTAATGCTTCGTTTCGCGCGTACCTAGACTAGCCTAGTATAGTAACTTTACTTGGCTACTGTTGCTCGGACATATATTTCCATGTTGCTTCATCTGCCTGAATATCGACACGATGATGGGCTAGGAAATTTACATCCAGTACGAAGACGTCCAGGCTTTCAACTAAGTATGTGTTTATGAGACACGATCTCATGATCAGAGACATCAGACAGAAATACAGACTCGAGGGTGCATGAATTAAGCCAAATGGATTGTTTTAGAATCGGTAACGAGTGTACTGTAATATATTCTAGTGCAGAGCATGTACGGTACCAGTGTAGTGCTGCTATTATCTTGCAGGATTAATTTAAGTGCACGTTCCTGGTCCCGCAGAGAGGGCCTTGTTCTTAGCCCGGATTTGATCTGCAAGAGGTGCTAAGGGTCAAGAACACTCATCTTATTAACCGTCTAAGTTATCACCAGCTCGCCAGTTTTTAGACTGATACCGCTATAGCTCTCTATTCTACTACCAGGCATTTCTGATTTTTATTCCAGCAAGAACTAGGTTAGCCATATCTTTGTCCACACGTCTGGGTTTTTTCTTCTGCACCCGCACCTTAAGAAATGGGCATGGCGACTAATCAACAATTGATGGGTTTTCATCAACTGCATATCATAACATTCAGACAATCGTGTTAGTGTTGGGAGCTGGGTAGGCAGGCAGATATTTTTAAACGGAACATACGTTGGCATACTCTCAATCTTGAGCGACTTGCTGGCCGCATATTTGGCCCGTGATCAGCTGGTTCTGTGTGAAGAGTGCTGCACGTTCTTGACGCCTTAGCATTCAACCAGGGTTCTCTCTCCAGTTCTCAATACACCGGTACGTTTCTGTGCGGGAATGCTCCCCCAATCAAAACCACTTGTGCACAGGTCTCCAGTACAGAGCCAGTTGTGAAGCTCCTGCACTACGGTACTAGCCCCAGTAGCCTGCATAACAGCTTGGCATTTCTGCACCAGTGGGAGGGCAGCCAGGCATTGATGTCTGGAAGCTGCATGCAAGTCTTTTTAAGTTGCCCAGCCCACATACAAAACCTACACATTTACTTATCTTTACCGACCTCAGTTGAAAACATCTTTTATTTCTTAATTTTCAATTTTTTTAAAGCTGTACAAAAGTTATCGTGTTGCAGCTTTCGTTCAAGTTTGCTCCCAATTGCGCGTGTATTTTCAACTGAAAGTAGATTTGACATTCGACCTGCAATCGAGAGTCAAAAACTGAGGACAGAGGAATAAAAGTGAACCTACTGCGCATTTTGTTGCAAGAATAACTGAAAATACTGTCAGGTTGTTTTTATTTACATCTATTACAAACAGTAAACTGAACGCGCAAGCGTGAACTGACATCTTGCATGAAAACAATTTCACCCTTTTGGCACTTGAATTTTTGCTTCAAAGAGAAGGAAAAGTACTCACTTAGAATGTGATGTGGCTTCGTTTGTTTCCTTCTTGACATCCCTCCACCTTTCCCACTCTGCTTGCTTGTCAATCATTGAGATTTAACAGCTTTAAACGCAAGTTTTCTGCAAAAGTCAGCGAAGAGTACTCCCCTCCGCGCCATGTTGTTCCCGCGGCATTGTGGGATCGATGAATGTCACCACATTTCTTGGGGAGGGAATCTGGAACTTTAGTTCACACTGAAAATTGCAATTTGTCAAGGGGCAACAATGGCCCAATAGCCCCACAAGAATAGGTCGCAAAAACATGATTGCTGAATGGGGCCATTAGTTTGTCTTAAAATTGTTGTATATATGTGGTGCCGCTGAAAAGGCGGCCCCTCCTTTTGCATGCCAGCCTGGGTTGGGGAGCGGCGGCCTCTTGCAG
>JBCAUG010274655.1:0-18016 GCA_038406175.1 Haplosyllis leylae
CATGGCCATAGATCTAGATCTAATCCATGGCCATAGATCTAGATCTAATCCATGGCCATAGATCTAGATCTAATCTGTGGCAATAGATCTAGATCTAATCCACAGCCATAGATCTAGATCTAATCCATGTCTGTAGATCTAGATCTAATCCGTGGCCATACATCTAGATCTAAGCCATGGCCATAGATCTAGATCTAATCTGTGGCCGTAGATCTAGATCTAATCCATGGCCATAGATCTAGATCTTATCCATGGCTATAGATCTAGATCTAATCTGCAGCTGTAGATCTAGATCTAATCCACAGCCAAAGATCTAGATCTAATCCATGGCCATAGATCTAGATCTAATCTGTGGCCATAGATCTAGACCTAATCTGCAGCCGTATATCTAGATCTAATCCATGGCCATAGTTCTAGATTTAAGCCACGGATTAGATCTAGATCAATGGCCGTGGATTAGATCTAGATCTACAATCACATATTAGATCTAGGTGTATGGCCAAAGATTAGATCTAGATCTATGGCCATGGATTAAATCTAGATCTATGGCTGTGATTAGATCTAGATCTATGGCCATGGATTAGATCTAGATCTATTATCTAGATCTAGATCTATGTCCACGGATTATATCTACATCTATGGCCATGGATTAGATCTAGATCTATGGCCACAGATTGAATCTAGATCTACAGCCATGTCTTAGATCTAGATCTATGGCCATGGCTTAGATCTAGATCTATGGCTGTGGCTTAGATCTAAATCTATGGCTGTGGCTTAGATCTAGATCTACAGCTGTGGATTAGATCTAGATCTACAACTGTGGATTAGATCTAGATCTATGGCTGTGGCTTAGATCTAGATCTACAGCCACAGATTAGATCTAGATCTGTGGCCGTGGCTTAAATCTAGATCTATGGCTATGACTTAGATCTAGATCTATGGCCACAGCTTAGATCTAGATCTATGGCCACAGATTAGATCTAGATCTATGGCTGTGGATTAGATCTAGATCTATGGCTGTAGATTAGATCTAGATCTATGGCCACAGCTTAGATCTAGATCTACGGCTGCAGATTAGCTCTAGATCTCTGGCCACAGATTAGATCTAGATCTACAGCTGTGGCTTAGATCTAGATCTATGGCCATGACTTAGATCTAGATCTATGGCCGTGGCTTAGATCTAGATCTATGGCTGTGAATTAGATCTAGATCTACAGCTGCGGCTTAGATCTAGATCTAATCCACACACACATACACACACATACACACACACACACACATTAATGTGCCACACCCACTTTTGGCCAAAGTGAAGGCAACATAGTTGAAGTCTGCCTAAAAATATTGTGCTCTATAAATAACTGATGCTTTACCATGTGTATATATATATATCTATATATATATATGTTTATATATATTTAGTCTGCAGACTGAGGTCTTGCTTTGCCAGAGCTGCTGATTTCAGAAACAAGACTGCGGTCTCACACTGTTATATCAGTTCCCATATGAATCTAGCTCCGGCGCACGAAGGGTTAATGCTCAACCTGTTACACAAAGTTCTTACAAACTCTCGACAATGAGAGAATGCCAATATTAACAACCAGAGTTTAGCTACACCATTAGAAATTAACTAGACCAGTCAAGACAAAATCTCTCTTGTGGTTTATTTGGATTTTTGGCAATGACTTGTGGAATTAATTAAAGATCCAGAAGTTCCTTTGATGTTAGGGAACTGAATTGGTCAACCAATGAAATACCTTTCAAATAGAACTAGATTTGATGTTGTCAGTCTGAAGTTGTCTCCGCATGCTGCTATTGACCCAGTGGATAGAAAGTGTCAGCAACAAAAAAGTCAATGGCAACCTGGTCAGTAAGATGCTCCGACCAGGTGTGGTAAGTGTTTCTTTCGAATCAATAATTGTGTACATGAATTGTATGCATGTGGAAAGTAGCAAATTTTCAGGAAGTCATGCTTTGTTGCAGAATCTAAATTTCAAAGTTTTTTTATGTCGGCTTTAAGAATCATACAATATACGAGTAGACTACACTAATTGAACCCTTCAGCAAAAACATAATGACATTAGCTTCATTTAGAAATAAGACATTCTCATGTGAAAAAAAGTTCCATAATACCACCACAAATATTTCAAATAATTTTTGGTGGCTCGTTAAGAGCTACCTTAGTGGTTGGCTTTGCCTTTTTTCCCAAACTTTAGGAAGGTGGTTGTGATCTACAAATGCCATTTGTCATTCTGTGAATGTAGATGAGGTGGTGGTTCTATTTGGATGTGGGGGCAATACTTCAATCCTCGATGCTGTAATTGAACTTATGACAAGGGTGTAAAGGTTGGTGCAAAAGTACAATGGGTGAGAAGGGTGCAAAGGGGTGCAAACGGTGCAAGTCTAGTCTTTTTCCCCCTTTGCAGCAACCTTGGCACCCTTTGGACCTTTCCACCAACGAGCCACCTGGTGAAACTTTTACTGCCTGATGTTTTAAACTTTGGTACTATTAATAACAAAAGCTTACGTACTGAGAAGTTATTCCTGAGCAAATTAACACGTGACACATCAGTCACACTTCTCTCCTGAAGTAAGTGGTTTGTACCTGAAAATGAAGCCAATACTGGTGCTACGTATATCTTCCTGATTAATCCATCTTGAAGGACGTAATGAAGAAAGTCTTATGTTAGAAAAAGAGTACAAAAAAGAGCAGTTACACCTGGGGATTCTCCGCTTCAAAACTGTCAAGAAAAATAATACACATTGAAAAGACGCTTCCTACATAACAATGGTGGAACATCTTTTGAAGTAGCAAAAAAGTGTGCTTTTGTCAAGTAAAATGAAAAATGTCCAATATCGACAAAAATTCGCAGAAAATATTACAATGGATTTAGAATGTCAGAGTGTATTCATTGGGGATATTCTTGAAATCCCAGCTGTTACCCGAGTTGCCATCCTGATCGATTGGCCGGCCGGTTCAGATTCATCATTAATTGTCCGCCCCAGATATTACCAGGCATGTAGCCCAGGTCTAAAGCTATCCCTATCCATTGTTTCTTGTTCATATTTTTCCTCAAACTGTTAAAATCATAGGAATATACTTTTGTAGGGGGAAAAATTGATACAACATAACCCATTTCTGCATCAACTCTGAAACAGGGGTATCTAACTGAAAATGGTGTACTGCATATACTGCATGTATATTCATGTAATTTGTAACTGGTCTATGATGGGGCAACAGGTCAGGTGGTTCATGGTCTGGGAGCCACAGGTCAGGGGTCAGGTAGTCCATGATTAGGAGGGGTCAATATTGCCTTATAATGTTAATGGGAGACTGGTTTGTTTTCGCGGTGGACAGCAAAAAGTTCCGAAGTATTGTAAATTGGTTAACGACCTAAATGGCTGCAGCATGTTTTCAAGGCGGAGAAGATATTTTGCGCATGTGCAATTTTTTCGAAAATTAATATCTATTTAGAATCAATGAAATTTGCCGATAAACGAATCTCTTAATAGCAACATTTTGCCTGATAAAACTAACTTACTAATTTTGAAGTACTTTGTATGAAAAAGATCCGGAAACAAATCGTAGGAAATGTTTTATTTTCCCAGCTAATGAGATGTTAATTATATATTGCTACACAGGATCTCTTTACCACCAGCTATTAATCTAGACTTGTGAATCTGTCATTGTTGATTATAGTTTCTGAGGTATTACCTTACAAGACGGCAACAGAAAAAGATCTGAATGCCGAAAGCACACTATTTTTAAAGCTGCTATATGAAAAAGATCTGAATGCCGAAAGCACACTATTTTTAAAGCTGCTATATGAAAAGTATCTTTAATTGTAGCATCCAATTTTGATGTAACGGACCAATGTCACATGGAGCTAGTCTTCTAAAACTGGAAAAAAAAATCATTATGGAAAATTTATATCCCGGAAGGACACTAATATTGTGGATTAAACAACATTGACAATCTGTAGTTCATTTGTAGAGTAAATATCAAGAAAAAAAGCAAGTAAATTAGTATTCTTGGAAAAGGTTCACAGAGACTTTGAGTTGCAAAGATGGGAAAGAGATACGAAAGGGACAATGGGTGGCAACATGCAGAGTTAGTGTACTATTTTCCATCTTGCGCCTTTTAGACTGTTCTTTTATGTAGGTTTTCGAAACCTTGATGTTATTTCCATTACATTAACCGGGCGTATTTTTTACAACAATGTGTCTCATGGAGAACCATGAAAAATGGATACAATTCCAATATATCCAAAGGAAAACGGATCGAAGAGATCAAATAAACTTTAGAGTAAAACCAAGGTTACCTTTGTAGGGTATTTATAACGTGTGAAACTCTTTTAAGAGAATACATTAAAGATCTGTGAAATCAATATCATCTTCTACAGCAGCTTTGGGCACCTGTTAATTTGAATAGCGTCGAACTGTTATCTGAATTGAACCAGAAGCTGCTTTTCATTGGTGAGCTCTTTTAGGGTCAGGTGGCTCATGGTCTGACCCCCCCCTCACTCCCCTCCCCCAAGCCAGATAGCTCATGGTCAGAGGGAGGGGGGGTAGGGTGAGGTGGCTGATGGTCTAAAGTCTCCTTCCTCAGAAAGGATCAGCCTACCCCCTCCCCCATGGACAGGATGACCCTACTCCCTCTCCCCTACTTCTGTGGCCAAAAGGATAGACACGTCCAAATACACTACCTTTAATCATAATAACAAAGGACTCATCCTGAACAGATATAGAGTTTGTGAAGACCACACAAAGAGACAATTAATTATTTTTCCTAATTGCGGATAAAAGATTCATGTTGTGCGCTGCATGTAGTATTCCTATTTTCAGACAAATACAAACCTAAAAATTGACCATATTCCCTGACAATTTTCATGAAACTGATTTCAAAGCGTTTTTGAACTGGATGAATAATTACTCAAAAGCTGTTGTAGTCAGTTTTTGGGCATATGGTCGCAACAGTTTGGTACGTGTTTCAATCTGATCAACTAAAGTTCAGGGTAAACGCTAACTTAGACTAGTTAACAAACTACGTGACACTAATTACTAAATACACTAATTACTAAATACACTAATTAACTAAAGATGGTGAAACTTCCTTTCTTTCACAGTACCCTATCTGCTCGACTTGGAATGATCTATTGCCTGATTGACAGTAGATCTATCATCTCATGTCTGTAAGTTTCTTTCTACCTGGTCATAACAACCTATTCTAAGCAGATTTACATTCTTAATTACGGAAAAGGTTGCCCACTTAATGTCTATCAACTTAAACAGCTATGCCATCTGCTCTCGCAGGACGTGACTTATTTATTCCTTGGCAACTATGCAAATTGGAATAATTGCCGTGATTATATGAAAGAACGGCCGACAACTTCTCTAACGACTTTAGAATTCTGAAAAAAAAAACCGGTTCTATTGACATTCAAGGAACGTCCACTTTATTTGGTGTCGCATGTTTCTCTCTGCCATGAATACAAGTATGGAAGTTAATTAGGTATCCGTGCCACGGGGAGTTTGCAGGACCTCACTGTGTCACCCGTCTCGAAAACTACCGGTAGAAACTGAGGTATTTTGAATCGTACAGAACGACTACCATTGTACTGCCTTCGTCTCACGTCATCGTTCTGGGGGGAAGGTCATTAGGTCTCGCTACCGCGCTTTGAAAATAACAAGTCGACAAACGGAAAAACAACCAAGCAATGAACCAGCAAGCACGTAAATTATCAAGAGCGTAGGAGCTGATTTTTGGAAATGCCCTAGTCTTTAGGGAATTTGAAGCTATTTAAGCATCAGCTGCTAGTAATAGTCGCCAAGGGAATGTGACGCTTGCTATTTCCGAGCAAAATGTCAACGTTGTAAAAAGAACATTTTCGTTGCTGACAATATTTCAAACCGTGGGACCAGTTAATAAATGTTTTTCGAAAAAGTAAAGCACTGGCTATTTTTTGGAACTTTCTTTCAACATGAACATGACATTTAACTTTGCTGACATATCATGTATTTATTTGAGGCTATGAGACACAGGTGTATTTGCTTTGTCAGTTGCCTAATGACACTTTGATATTTTCCATTGATCTATTTTAATACTATCAACAACTGCACCCTTGAAATGAGATGAGTGTCAATAATATTGATATTTCATTCATCAGCTGAGACATTTTGACATTTATTTGCAACTAAGAATGAATAAAGTGACTAAATTTCACGGAGTTGGGTATCAACTATCCTGAAGCTGAATTTTTGTCTTTGAGAACCAAGCTGTGAGGGAGATACACCATTTCCACGTCAAAGGACCACCAAATAAGATCAATTAACGACACAAGTAGAAAATATCCCCATGAGTTCTCATGTGAATAGGTGTATCACAGAAAAAAATATGGCAACTCTTTATTCAACAACTATCAAAAAATTTGGAATCAGTGAAATTCTATGAACGGGATCGAGAAGACATCATAACAAATTTGAAAACAGAACTCGCTGCTTTTGTTCACAGTTTAATGGATAACCAATGATGACATTTCTCATTTATGTCACCATCTATGTTTAGGTTTTAGAAGAAACGAACTTAAGTGCCTTTACGTTCCTAATTGCGTTGCTGTACAGAGACAAAAAATACACTTAACCTCTGTTGTGTTCATCATAATCAGTTTAAATAGTTAATGCAATGTTATTGTCAAATGTCACTTGGTGTACTTTATTAGCACAGAGTTGAGACAGTTGTGTTCAAGGAAACGTGGAATTTAATAGGCCCGGTAGCTACATTGGCCATTGCAACTATAAAAGATATAGTTTGCCTTTTGGGCTCTACCCATTGCGCGCCAGTTATTGGCCTTATCAAATGATCAAATGCATCTGCTGCACGTAAGGAAGTATCAACTCAAGAACAGTGTCTAAAGATAGAATAACCTTGGACCTGATTCTGGAGTGATTAAATGTCAAAGAGTGAACTTCAATGAAAAGGAATCATCAACCAAGTGCCCACCTGTACAATCCACAATTTGTCATGTAATTAGGTTTATGCCTCCAGGTAAACTGCTTGGTGTCTGATGCCTCACACAAATATATCAAAGCACTGAAAAATATATCAAAGTGATTGCATTTCAACACAGCGAAGTTTTTTTGGCAGACCTCACATTTTTAAAGGGTTTTCTGTAATTTTTAGACTCATTTTGGACACTGGAATTCTTGGCAGCTCAATCACTGTCATTGAAAGATATGACAACCTTTGTGGGCCATGCTATTTTGTAGTACAACAAAGTTAAAGTATGTTTATGGAGTAATTAAAAAAAAATTAAATTGGTGAGAACTATTCATCAAGAACAGCCATACCAAATACAACGAACATGAAGTCGGCATTCAAATAGGATTTTTCACAAGTTATCAAATTCCAAGTTACAGCTGGGTCATTTACTTGTTCATGGAATGTAGGAATGATCTGATTCTAACTTCGGAGGAATTGATGGCTTGCAAACAGTTATATTTGAATGGTAATCTGATTTCTGCTGTAGTATGCAAAATACAAAGAGTTCCTCTCTCTGTACGTGAAATGAAAGAATCCGTTTCAAATGCCAACAGTTTCACCATATTATATCTCATTCGTGACAGAGGACTTCACAGCTTGGGATGGCTGTCTTGCGTGTTGTAATGATCCGTAATTAAGCCACGTTAATCTGAAATATAATTTCCCTATTATATCAAGACTTCACCTCATTCCTGTCATGTTCGTGTGCACAAATACTCAAAGATCCAGACGGAGAGACACTACATAGAGTAGTAATGCACTGCAAAGTCGAAAACAGAAATGAGTGTTATTCTGCAAATTTTAAATTTTGCTGTTCAACGTAGATTAATTGATGAAATAGAAAGATGTTCTATTTCAAAAAGGAAATGGCCTTTATGTGAAATTCAATGTTAAACTGACATAGAAGAAAGGTACCTGTCACAGAAAACTTTCACATTACTTTTCCCACATGGACACAGACTCAAAGATTAATCACTAAACCAAAAATATATGGCAAATAATTCATTGAGTAAAAAGTACTTAGAAAGGCAGCAGTCTGAGACTGACGATCATGTTTCCGTCGTCGCAAATAATTGTTTTTGCCATAGCTATGTATCAACAGTAAAATTTAACGACACCCTTTCCTTTGGTATAATGTTCTTGAAAATAATTCCAAATTTAAATAAGAATTTCAAAAAAGCGTATGATTTGGTAAGAAGACGCAAAAGTTTTACAGAATAAGGTGGTTCTTAGAAAACCCAAAAATATTTTACGGCAAAAGTGTCATTCTATTCTCGAATTTAAGCATGACTTCCTTGCTTTCTGCCATATCAGGTAAATCTATGTATCTGTATTATGATTTTGTTTTGGCTTTCACCCAATGGGCCTAAATTATCTTCGCTTTCCCCAGAGTTCTGTCTGTTTGCCATTTGTCTCACCAGTGTTGTGTAACGTGCATTGACAACGTCTGGTGATTTACCTGTCATTTGGCTCGAGTTAAGCTATTTTAAGATACAGTAATAAGCTTTCTCCGCAACTTCCTTTTACAAAATTATCTGACTAAGTCTAGTCTCGCTGGTGTAATATGCAGACCATCTTGAATGTGATATGTTTTTTTTCAGGATATCTCTAACACAGCATAAACCTGGGCGGCTTTTGAATCTTCTGCTTTGAAGACAGATACTAGATAAAATAACAAGAAAGTCCTCATGCCTGAATGCAAGAGGCATACCACCCACCGTATAGCAAGTGCTCACTCTGCTGTTCTGTCTGAGAGGGGGGGGGGTACGATATCCCAGTCCTAGCTGGGAAGGGTACTCCAGCCCTGTCGTTCCTGGGGGTGGTACCCCAGTCCTGTCCTGCCAAGGGGAGACACCAATCCCCTCCTGCTGGTGGTACCTCAGTCCTGTCCTGCTGGGTGGGGGGGGGGATCCCAGTTCTGTCCTGCTGGGGGAGGGGGTACCTAAGTCCCGTCCTGGCTCAGATGGGGTACAGCCAGAAAGGACAGGAGACCAGAGATTAAGGAAAGAACCGGGGACTGGGTACCCCCCCACTGGGAAAGGACATGGTACCAGAGACCAGGGAAAAAACATAAGACTGGGGTACTACCTCCGGGTGTGGACAGAGAGACACCTGTGAAAGACGTCAGTGGAAAATTATCTACTGTCTTTATTTTAGACAAAGGCAAGAGATCTCTGCAATGACATTCTACTCTTCTCTGAAACACGGAAGTCCTGCCAATTTCCTGCATGCCCTTTGTGTGATGTCTTCCTTATCTGAACCAGTGTTCATTTGTCATTGATTTACCAGCATATTTGAAACAAATGCCACAACTAAGAGACAAAAGCTGCGACGGCATGCTTTGAGTACTCAATGATCGATATTACACTATGCACCTTTACATTGATTATTAACAAAGACTAATATTTAAGTCATGTCTGGTGGCACGACGACAAATAATGCATCAAAATAAACTAGTATCGTATTTCCGGGTAATTCCACGGAAATTTGGAGTTCAGTTGTCTGGTCTTAGAACAGCATAACCAGAATATGATTTAATATTACATAAAATCTGTGATTGCGTCGAAAATTTAGAATGCCGTGACTTAAGTTACCACGTGTAACCAGTCCTTTTGCGAAACGTTGCCACGTACTTTTGTGAAACGGAAGTCCATGAGTAATCATTTCTTGAATTTCAAAGACTTTGCCTGATGTTTCCAGGACTTTCAAAGCAAAGATTCACGCCCTCCTTGGTCCTGTGAAAGAGATTACGAAATGATGGCCGTCAAAAGCGGCTTTATGTTTCTTGGCTTAACCCACCTAGTTTCTTGATCTGCGACAGAACATTTACATACTTTCGGTATTGTTCTCACAAGATAAATGACTGCTTGCGGTAAGTGCAAAATAAGCAGAAGAGGAGAGGCGACTCAATGTGAAACAACCTGTTCGCAACCTTGTTTTTTTAAACATCTGCCTGACAGGAAGAAATCACAAATGCGGGACAAGTATTGGCAATATTGTAAGAAAAATGTGAGCTATGACTCAATTTGTGAGAATGCAAAAATAAACAAACAGAATCAAAAAGAATTCACACGGAAACACATTATTGTGTAACGGAGAAAATAAAACAAATAAAACAAGTGAAAATAATCTCGAAAACAGCAGGCTTCATTTGCAATGTGGCTATGATAATCGGGCTAATGATGCACATATGCGATCTGTGCATCCATATGTTTTCATACCTTACGTGACATAGCCAAGGATATGCCACCTGCAATCCAGGTTTTGCCGTTCATCTTTTCACCTAATTTATGTTCTAATTACAATGACTGATGATCTATGCGTAATTGTAGGGATTGCTTCCTGGATAAAACATGACAGAGGACGTAGTCGTTTGCAACATAAAAGGTGTGTTTATCTGAAATACGAGACGTGTTTGTTCCTTTGATCCGTACGTTTGTGGGTGTCAATGACGCTCGGCTGACCGGTTAGTACCACAACTACAAAAGGAAGAAAATTCCTTTTGAATTGTCTGGTGATTTACTTTCACTTTTCTGCTACTATCGGTGCTTGTTTGCACCACTATTGGTCACCTCAAGGGATGACTTTTATGTGTTTTTTGTGGCAAATGCAAGATAAAGTGGGAAACGAGAAACGCATTAACCGCACTGTCCGATTTCATCTGAAATGATGACGACGCCATGTCTCTTTTGGCAGAATTTGTTCATCTTATGTCGTTGCCATGAATATTTTCTTTGCATTTGAATATTTCCTTATGAATCGATCATATTTTCAAATACAAGCCTTCATTGTGCTGCTGTGCAAAGGGAAATATTATACCCAAAACTGTTCCCCACCTTAACTCCGAACAGTCTGGATAATGACGTAAAAGGCACAATAAGGAAAACATTTAATAAACCTCTGGGTAAGGAAAAACTTCACACATATACACGGTTGCTAAGGAGACACAACTAATGCAGTGTCACTCTTTCTAAGATATTGAGGAAACATTCATAAATATGGCAGGCAGGTTTGGCTTCCTACTTTGCAAAGTATCTGTAACAAAGCTTGCTGTGTTGAATAACTCGAAAAGTGAAAGAGCAGAGGTTGGCCGTTTGTCTGAGTCAACTGCTTTCTTTTGCGACAAATAACAGCAAATGTTATTTTATGAGTAGAGAAATTCCCCGGTGGATTCACAGAATTTGAAAGCTTTAAATATCTGTTAATGTCACTTTTCTCGGATTTCGCTGGAGATTATAATCCCGGATTTGTGAAGAAAATTAGATTTTCAGACAAATATGGTTCTTTGATAAATAAGACGTGTCTACCTGTTTTCTCAATCGTGATACTTTGTTTTTTTTGTCTCCCAGGCAATTTAGATTTTTAAATCCACGCAGAAATTATACACAGATTTTGCGTGTACGCCTTGCATGGTAAACAATCTACGTTACAAATTAATTTGTTTTCCTCCACAGACCAGATTGTTTATCTAAAATAGATTATGTCGTGCACAAGGGAGTCTTTATCCCCTTTTAGTTTGAGTAATGGAGAGGTACTGTCAGTCGATATATACATTTGCAGTTTTCCAGAGGATACATAGTTTTTGTAGTGGATTTGTAAATATTTGTAGTCGCAATTTTTTACTTTGTTCACAAAATAAAGCCTTTTCCTGCTGTTTACATGGTACACATTTTACACAGCAGGAAACTGTTGTAACTAGCAAAAAACCACCATGAAAAACGGCATACCTGAGCTGCCTCTGAGGTGCGCCTCGTCGTGGACAGATTTCATTCTCAACCATTTTCTTAAAAAGAATTACTCCGCTGATAAGGAAATGTTTTTAGGGAAATGAAGTTAGAGCTGTGACAAAGAAATGTCTAAAATAGCACTTCCCGGTCTATACTAGAAATCTGCGTCCTTCCTTCTGCATTAAGTACACTATTGCTAGACATTGAATAATAGCCTCATGTAATTAGAGAAAAATGATTTCCTGGCGATGTAGCCATTTGGAATAAAGTCCACCTTGAAGGGAATTATATAAGAATTAAAAGAGGATTTATGTACATAATGACTGACAAATAAACGAGACATTTGTGTACTCCAGTTGTAAAGCAATATATCTTACTTCTTTTGTTCTTAATTTCTTAAAAATTGGCTCTCCCTCCCGGAAACGTATCTCCATTTTTAAAAAATAAAGAGATTTTACTTTCCAACTTGCAGCCAGAATTAGTTGAAATAAAAGGGAAAAGCTCTGAGAAACTCCGAAGTCAGTGATGCTACGGGTGTTCCCAACATAGTGGATATTTACTTCCTTATAAAATATTGAGTTGGTTTATTGGTGGCTCGTTAGAGCCACCTTACTGGTTGAGTCGGGTGACACTTAACATCATGTCCCAGCCTCATGGCCTCACCCTCAGCCTCACTCTCATGGCCTCACCCTCAGCCTTGGAAGTTTTATGAAAATTATGCCTACTTTAACCTTCAGTCATTGGTTAGAATTTGTTTACACTAGAATGTTGTCATGACATCATTTATGAGCCACCAATTGGGTCAAGAATGCAACGTCATTATTGATACATTTGTCCTCTGTTGACTTCTGGACAAGATTAGATCTGCGCACACGTACATGCATTTCCTAGACAAGAAAGTCCTCCCGTGTGTACTCAGTCCCAGGCGGGGGGGGGGGGGTTCTCAATCCCACCAACTGTGGGGGTGGGGGGGACTCAGTCCCAACCAGGGAGGGTTACTCAGTCTCAGCTGGGGGGGGGGTACTCAAGCCCAGCTGGGGACGGTACCGAGGTTGAGTACCTCTCAGGCTGAGTACACGCCCCCCCTGTGGACAGACAGAGTCACGCCTGTGAAAACATCACCTTCCCGTCGTACTACGAACGCGGGCGGTAAAGACTCCTAGAACATGTGGGGTTTTTGTTGCTTTGATGGTATCAAATTTTCTTTTGTCTCGAAGATGCATAAGCAAGATAAAGTATCAACAGAACACTTGCTGCTGGCTTGTTTAAAGTCAGCTAAGTGATTGCAAGAAGGGACCCGTAGTATCTTGGGAATATGTCGTGGCACTTTCATGATAAGCTGCAGTCATTTGGTGGGAATTTGTTTAAACAGAATGACATCATGACGTCATGTTATTATGACATTACGTCATAGCAACGACCAGCCTGTAGTGACTTTCCACCACGTCGTATTTTTTCTTGCTTCAGGAACTCCTGAAGTCCCTGATTATTTTCTCTTTTAAAAGACTGTACCAGTTCGCTATCCGTTGAACACTAGAAGCTCGGTGACTGTTCCTTAATTTAACTAATAGATTTTATTCTCATCTTGTACCACATATCTGCAGAGAAAAATCAATACAAATGGCTTTTGCACTCAAATAAAGTGACACAAGACCTCATTTTAGAAACAGAACAAAATCACCCGCTCAAAAACACCTGTCAATTTCTGACGGGGTTACTTCATCTGGCAATCAAAAAAGGAAAGTGACTTCAGTTTCCTTTGAAATCTTTGTCGTTCAAAGAGGATAACAAAACAAATGAACACTAATCGGGAAATAATAAACAGAACGGTAAAGTTTGGCTTCATCTTATTCAAGCAGCTGAATTTCTCCTTTATTTCTGTTCATTTATCTTTACATTTTGTTGTGCATTTTTATGTTCGTACGTTAATTCTTATTTATTAATGAGACATATTCTGATCAATTTAGAAAAGTCTCTGATGAATTTTGCTCATTCATAGGAAGATGTTATCTTCTCCATTCGCTATGTGCAATGGAATAAAATTAAAAGTAAGGAATGATCTTCACTGGTGACTTGTGCTCCCTCCATTCACTGCTGCCATTTCACAGACAGTTGAGCTGCTACCCAAATATGTCTGTGAAAATTAATTTACTCAAAACCCCCACGGTCACCAATAATTACTAACATTTACTGACCGACCTTTTAAGCCACTTTAATAAGAACACAGCTCAACATAAAACTGCATGATATTCGTGACATTTCAAAAAATACCCACACGTATACTTCCTAAAACAATATGTCCTTATCATGGTCCTTATGCTTAAAAATCAAACTCTTTAACATGAATTCGTGACTAATCGACTTGAGGTAGACATTATGAGTAGGAACATATGTTGCATAGGTTGGGCCTTCCGAGGTTGTCAATACTATCGAACCGTTGTGGAAGGGTAGGAAAACCCACTGCTCTGTTGCTACACACTCGCGCATAAAACACGTCTTCCAAACAAACAAAGGGAAATTTTACTTAAATATCTTTTTGCAAGTGAACGCAATAAAGCATGATAAATATTTGCAGATGATTTTTCTCTGTTTTCCATTTCCTGGTGCAATTCATTACCATAGTTACAGCTGCATTAATGACTAATTGTTTCTATCTGCTCCTCTTTTTTCAATAAAGTAGGACAGCAAATTGAGTTTGATTACATTGGCACGACAACCGAACAGATTTCACAAAAAGATAGAACTCACAAGAAAGTATACATGTAGGAAAATGATAAATATCACAGAAACATC
The DNA here is from genome assembly GCA_038406175.1 of Haplosyllis leylae. Lineage (NCBI taxonomy): Eukaryota > Metazoa > Annelida > Polychaeta > Phyllodocida > Syllidae > Haplosyllis > Haplosyllis leylae. The sequence continues at coordinate 14,560 of JBCAUG010274655.1, forward strand.
TTCAACTGTACTACAGAAATGGATACTTTTGCAGTGTAAAATGGTATAGCTTCTGTGTTGCTGGTAGTATTAACATCGTAATCTTTAAGGTGTGTCTTCGCATTCTGTCGTCTGTATGGTTGATATTTTATGCGCAGATATAATTTCTTATCTCGTGACAACAATGCAAAAAACCCACGAAAAATGTGAAAATGCATCGAGTCTGCCTTTTATTTTAAATATTAAATACTCAGAGATAGAACTTGAGTTACACTTACCGAAAATGCACAGCGAATTCCAATTCAAACAGTAACGTCCCGTTTTTCCAGATTTGGCTACATAATCTACCTGTCTCCTTATGAAATGACCTGTTGATGTGATGTGAAGAGTTCAATCTCAGTGCAAGCCCTTCGTCTTCAGGAACGTTAAAAACGCATGAAGTGCTGGTGTAGCATTTATTGACATTTCGTACATATATATGACAAAGACCACTAACAACAGTTAGTCGTCACACAGCTTTTTCTCATGCTCATTCCTCCTGCAGCTGCACAGTAAAGTCTCGGTCGATCATTAAGCGCATTCACGTCCACAGAAGCAGCTTATGCAGGTAGTCGTAATGAAGAGGCGATGTCAAGTGACTCTCAGTGTATCATCTGTTTACAACATGTTTTTTTCTTCTCTCGATTGTCTCATTACGTTTCCAGATTGAATTGTTGCGTGCATTTTTGAGTATGCGTCAGAACAGTGATAGATTCAACAAAGAGTTCACAAATTGCTGCTTCATTGTTTCACAGGAATGTGCGAATCAGTTCATTTCAGTGTTTTGTACGAATCACTAATTTCACACAATGTTGTTCGAAGCGAAATGTGTGCTGGTATCTACATCCAAATACACAACATGAATGTATCACTGTAACTATGAAAACAATTGATTTAGTCAATGATAACAACCTGTTTGTGACGATCTTGGTCTTACCATTCCAACACAGCTATCCGTAGTGTATCCGTAGCTGCGTATCTATTTAGATCTACAGCTAAACTATATCCAGAATCAGAAAAAAAAAATCACTACCTCCAAGTATATAGCTGTTTTAAATATCATATGACAGCTGTGATTTCCAAACACCAAGGTTCATCCTCATTGTAGGTGTTAACATTCATTTATTATCGACTTTCCGCCTTATGAATAATAACAACTGGCAAATGTCATAACTGATTCAATAACAACATGAATTCAGAGGTCTTATTTGATATATATCAAAGCCAAATGGGGATCAAAAGGAGTTAACCTTTCAATTAGGTACATGAAGAAATCGGTCGATTTCAAGAAAGGTGAGCTTCCTGAAAAGTAAACGTATTAAATACCAATGCTGAACATCCATTCACTTAACTTTTACGAAGGCGTATCCGAACTGCTTTTTCGATATGTTACAAATATAAAGAACCGAATGAAGGTACCTCACATTGATGACTCTGGTCCAGGTGTCAAGCAAACTAGTGTAAAATTATGAGAAGCCATGATGCATAGTTGTGTAGCTGTACAAAATAGCCTGATAAAAATGAAAAAAAAAAATGAATCTGATCAATAATCTCTACTTTACCAATGGATTGGAATTAAAGTGTACCCACTTGTTGCTTAGTGGGAGCAATGTGTCCCCCATACACATTCATCGTAATACTCTCTTTGGTCGGATCTATAATGTTTTGGCGCATGTTGGCTTAATGGAAATATCAATATTCTCAATAAATGGAGTGGTGTCATCGGTAGGTTAATTACAAATATCCTGGAGATACCTTCCGCATGGTTGTTTGTAGATCTGTGTGAAACACAGACCTAGGATTAACATAATAATCCTTCAACAGCTCATTTGTGTGATGTATTCGTAATGGGAGTTAACTTATCAAACATGATATTATTACACTTACGGCAAGCCGGAGTGATTCAGAGGGTTAGAGCTCACACTGTGCCAAACACTTAATCCCAAGTTCGCGTCCCACCAATATACACAACAAATACTGGTTTTTAGTGGGGTAGTGAAACATAATACACAATCAGCAAAGTGAGGAGTGTATTGTTCACTATATCACAACAGAAAACCATTGATTAACCTACTTACACAATGTCACTGATTTCTCTGAGTAAGTTTGTATTGGAAGTTTGAAGTCCTCCTAAATAGAATGGTGACCAAAAAGGGGTGACACCTTATCAAATATCCTTCACCCGATGAACAAAGTGACCATTCTGGGCCAGAGTTCCAAGGAAAGTACTTGTCTTTTACAAGAAAATGACAGTTCGGGAATTAATGACAGTTCAGGAATTAAAATGATATTCATCAAAATGATTTTATGTATGGAATGCTGTTATTTCTGGATGTAATCCATGCAAGTCAACTGGTGTTAGTGATATAATTTGTAATATTTTTGATGGAGCACTTTTTTGATGATTACACTAGAATTATTAACTCCCTAGTGTGCCTCCTGGGTAAAGTAACCTTTCTTTTATTGAGTTTGATGTCACCAGAAGTCCAAAACTGGGGTACATTACTTTAACTATCACTTGACATGGTCTGACATATTTCGAACAACACTAGCTGGCAGATAAAAATAATTCTCAGCTAAGATACCACAAGAGACACTCGTTATATTTTTTCCACTTTATTGTACAACATATGTTCACAACAATTTACAATTTAATATGTTTCACAACAGTTTTATTCCTATTTTACATAACGAATTTCCTTTTGTGCACAATAACAAATTCATAACACTGAATACTGGCTTATATTGCTTCTATAACATTCACTTCATCTATTGCTACCAATACACTATACATTTATTCCTACCATGTTTATAAATGTATTCAAATGTCTGATGTACAGTGTATATATTCTTACTTGACACAAAATAATTCAGATCAATAACGTAGAGAATAAAAGGTAATGATTGTATTTACATTTTTACAAAGAAAAGGCTATTTCATGGATATATCCATTTGACAAGGATCCATGTCCATGTTCTTAGCCAAATTGAAATCTCTAAGCCTACCAGTGTGTTTAATTGTTGTGCGCACGGACGTGGAGAATTTCAAATAAAAAGCCCATGGTGTTAAAATGTGAAAGATTCAAATTACGAAAAAATGTATTGAGCAAGAAAATCATTCTTTGAATAAATAGGTTTTGTTTCAAATGCAAAGTCTGCAACATAGTAATCACGCATTGCTAATATAACACTTCTGTTCGCTCTTTTTTGGAGGCTGAACTTGCTCTGAATTTAAAATTTAGTCTGGCATAAAATACGTTTAGTATGAGTCATACAATTGAGTTTTTCTTATTTTGAAAATTCATGTAATTAGATGATAAAAAATAGGTCCATGGGACCTGTGCTGATTTAAACAATGAAACATTGCCTTTGAAGTCACGAAAATTATTGTTACTATGTTTTTGAAGTTACGAAACACTACCATTATTATACTTTAATA
>JBCAUG010274766.1:0-18016 GCA_038406175.1 Haplosyllis leylae
CACAATTTCGAGTTTCTAAATTATCCGGATTCCTGTGGAGATACTACAACTGTTATATTACATTTGTATGTTTCTATTTTGAATTCCCCACCGACTGTAAACATTTGTTTGAAAAATTATTCATAAGAAAACACATTTTTTCCAAGTTTTGTTTCTGAAGAAATCTACTAGTTGTAGACTGACCTGGTGCACACTTCTCTCCGCATTTCTTTCAGAATTTATAATTCGTAGTATCTATTTAAAAAACATAGTTTTCCGGGTCGACAAAAAATAGAGAAATGTATGGATAACAAAACACATTTCGTCTGGATACACCATTTTGGCATTTTGTACAAAATTGTTACACGTGGTAAAACTCGAAAAACACGTTTTAAGAATTATCCATTTAACATGTTTAGAAAACATAACATTTTAAGTGTTTTTGAGTAAACATTTTAGGGCTAACAATGTACAGACTACAGAAAGAGTGGATAAACACGAATTTTATTACTTTTAATTGTACATACAAAAATAAGAAACATGATACCTTAACAGTAGTAACATAGGAAATCACCAACAGTGTCTCTTTCTAATTTGTGATGGCAAAGTCAATTTAGTCTAAGTTTTCATCCCCAAATTTATTCTGGCAGATCTGCAAACTTTGTGTTAAAAAATTAACAGAACTTAAAAGTTGATGTTGAGGTTAATATTTCAATATCAAATATTGCTAAAAGATTTAAACATTTCTGAATAAAGTTTTATTTATTTTTACAGATAAGGATTTATCATTCACACATTTCATGTGTTAAATTTGAATTACCATAACATAAAAAAATGAACATTAACATTTAATACAAAGTTGCCATATCTGCCAGGATAAGGTTGTAGATGAAAAACTCGAGTGAGAACTTCATAGTACTTCAAGCATAGAACTTTCAAGTGTGACATTCGAGTTTTCCTATAGTTCCTAATTTTCTACCAAATCCTTGCAGAATTCTGCCAGCATTCACATTCAATGGTTGGTGATTGTGACCCATTGTATGTCAATGCTGGCAGAATTCTGCCAGGATTTCGCAGAAAATTACGAAATATAGAAAAACTCGATTATTGGACTTATGAACAAAATTCACACGAAGACATACTAAAGTGAGATGGAATATCTCACACAGGAGAATTTTTGTCACATTTTATGCTCTCACAAGTTACTAATTTTATACTTCTAATTTCATCCACAAAACATTTCTTATCAGAAGTACATACATATGTCACGGTCAAACGAGCAAGGTGCGTCCCTTTCTGCACTTAGCCGGCTAAGCCTCTCTCTTGAACGAGAGGGGAATAGCCAGTTATTGTTGCTCAGGCCGCTATGGCTTCACCATAGCCGCCATTCCTGGTCTGCACATGCATGAGTAATGAATACTCACACATGTGCAGCCGGTGCCCAATCCGCGCCCACTCGGCCCTGCCCCTTGCCTTCCAAACGGTATAAATACTCGAACTCACGGAGTTTGAGGAGTTCGGTTAGGTTCACCCCAGATCCAGACTTAGGTTCAGATCCACTGTCCTGGCAACCCTAGCTTGTCAGTGCTGCGCCAACCCATTCCCCACCGGAGCACCTTGACCGGCTAACCGGGATACTGGCCTCTGGCTCCGCTGGAGCCCTCTGCATTCTAAATAGCAATCCATCCAGTAGTTATCTTTCAACTGGATCGAGGCCCATCACTGGGGCCATAAACGCGATAACAAGTTATAGTCTGGCGCCCTAGGCACGCGACGGTCCGCCGGCATACGCGATTAGACAAGACAAGGACCGCTGTTCGGAGGACTGGAGCATTGCCCGCCTCTTAAGTCATGGCCGAGAGCACTACAGGCCGGTGGCACCCATACTACCGGCGTGAGAGGAAAGCAGGAACATCGTAGCCGACCACCCACTTCGGAAAAACCGCGACACATATTTTTGATAAGATAGAACATTTTGTTTGTACTTATCGAGTTTTTCATAATTCCTGTCTGATTAGATGAATTTAACAAAATATAATTCTGCAAAAATAGACAGACTTGACTGACGATTAAACCCAGGTCACTTGTACCATGCTAACCATTACACTAAAGTGTCTTTTGTCTTTGAAATGCACCATGTCCAATTTATCTAATTCATCCAAATAGACTAAAATACATTTATTTTGAAAAAAAAAACCTCGACTGTGTCTTTTTGTAAGATAAAGAATGGTTAATATCGTGAGACTGTCGTCACTGTGGGTGAGAAGAGACTCAGCAAAAGTTAGATCTAGAAGCCGAACCAAAGAAACTTTAACAAAAGATCTATTATTATTACAGATGCTATGAGACAGAAAATTGTTTGAAAAAATATCCACCAACTTGAGGTAGCAACGTGTTCCTTTTTCCTTTGTATCTTTAGGACAGTGGCGTAATACCCATCATTCTTGTAATGGGCGATCAGGAGTGAACTACTATCCTTGTACCATCTACAAAGGGTGGGCGTTCCTAGTCCGTATTCACCCCTTTTCAGACGCCCCGGGTCCACCCCTTCTATGGAGATGATCTGGATGCAGTTGTTTGCCTCATCGCACACGTAAAGCTTCTGGTCCTCCTGATCAACAGTGATGCTGGTTGGCCTTATATCTCTTCCCATGCCACTGGGGGCGCCACTGAACGACCATATTGAACGGCCGTTCTGATCTCTGGCTGAAACTTCTTCGGGAAATGCCAAAAAGAGTAACATCTTGTTTTTACTGATGAAGCATAACTCTCTGTGGAGGTAGGTGACACAAATGTGTCCAATTGTTTGACATCGTTCCGGCGTCTGCTATCTTTTGACGACGCAAGGAACCGCCAACCTCACAGATCACGTGACCGGGTTCGTCAAGGAAAAGAAAACGACCTTCACCCTTAACATCAATGTTTCCGGTCCACTTGGCCAAATTAGAAGCCTCGAACAACTTCATGTTGTGTGTTCTGTGTCAATAGATAAGATACCTTTAGATTTCGAAGAAGGACAAAAAGTCAAGGAGTGTCTTTTGTCATCACATATAACGCAATTTTAATCTATTTTTCTAAATTATTGGCCGATAAAAGTGAAATAAAATTTATTATATTTTATTTGTTGAGAATTGTTGACCAAATGTGGTGGTATTGGGTTTAAATATAAGGGTGAAATCCTTAAAAGAACTGCTAACACAAAGACATCGCTGATCGCAATATCTGGGAGTTCTGAAGGGTCTACTCGTTTGGTGAATTTCTAGCTATGTGGCAAACACTGGATCGGATTTCGATGCTCAGGGTATCGACAGGCGTACAGCACTCTGCCCATTGACGACAACCCTCATGGTGTCGACCTAACTGCGAGTACCTAATGTACTGGGAGGGGGGAATCCTAACCTTACAGGGCTGTTAACTGCTTTGCGAGTTAACTAAATGGGGTGCAGCAACACTAGTCAACCATGTGTCAGTCCACATCCCAGCACTGCTTGACAACCTATGCTTATGCGACGGTCCAGACAGTACCTCATGTAGCCATCGACTACACATCCAGTAGGATGGACAGCCAATGGCTACAGAACATTGAACGGAGCCAATCAAGGTTAAGGACCCTGAGTACTTAACCTAGTATTCTAGGCACATTCAAGGTTGACAGTTAGTGAGTCAGTTGAGTTGGTCAGACTTAGCCACAGTCCTCTCGGGACCACACCAAGCTTAGGCTTAAATGCTGTATAGCTCACTAGGCTTAAATGCCCTAAGCACCTAACACAGAAGGTTGTAACATGATGCAATAAACAAGTTAAACTACAAGTACTTCTTGCTTATATGGAATCGGACATAAGACACCTTGAGAGAGATCTATGGTACCGGAGGTCTAGGAAGCTAGCCGATAGTATCATACTGTCTCAGCCGTAACTGGGACCGCCGCCGTACTGTATATACCCAAATAGACCTCGCAGAAGGAGGTCCTCATTATATGGGATGGAGGCCCCTAGGAAGGACCAGGCAGGAAGTACTGGTTAGGAAGAAGGCCCCCTGACCAAGGCTAGGTAAGTGATCCCCCTGGACAAGAGGCACAGGAATGAGGGGGCGGGTGCAGCAACTTGCTGATGCTCATAATGTGAGGTTGTCTTGTTCAAAATACTTCCTTCATGGCATTATCATTCAAGTTATCAGTGTTTTGAATAAGGCTAACTCAGTACTTCAGTTAGCAGAGAATAAGTTTGACTGATTTCATTTTCTTTTCTCATACTTCAACTAGCTACTGCTAGAAATCTATTTTAATAATAACTTTTTAATGCCAACCAGTTGACTACCAGAATTGTAGGCGACTAATCACAGTTTCATCTGATTAGTTGATTTGTCGCAGTCGTTCTGCCTTCCCTACTGCCAAGACAGGCAAAACATTTCAGATCTTTTTTTCATGTACTGAATTGTCAGGTCCTGATGTACAGAAAAACGTGTCTTAAACCATGAAATCGCTAATACGTTATCAGCTTCTAGGTCAGAGGCCATCGAGGTCAGTCACAGTTTATGAAGACATCAAGAACAGAAAACGTGCCAGTAATTTCACGAGCTCAATAAATTAAATTACACTAAACGCAGAGATGAAATATTCTACAATGTTTCTAGCTGCATAGGGTACTAATATACTAAAACTAATATACTAGAATAACTAACATAAGCAATCATACCTTCTTCTTTGTAACGTAAACCGACATTCTACCCATGAAAGTACATCAGACTGAGGCACATGCACGTACAAGCATGGATACTCGCAATACAAAAGAATGTGGTATAAATTTCTATGCAATTACAAATATTCAAGTCCGAGGGATCAGGGCAACGGAGTTCTGCAACGGCATAAATAACAATTTAACGTTATTCTTATCAGGTAGCTATCAATCTGTGGCTGCTTCTCTTGGTGTATGGTTAGCATGATTGAGTCGGTGTATCAGTCCTCTTGAGCTTCACCGTCCATGCCCTTACCTCCTCTTGAAATGTCAGATCGTCTGGCCGACTCCACGTAACCCTACACTACTAGCTCTTACCATGATCTCTTCCTCCCTGCAAAACCTTTCATTCCCCGACACTATAAATAGATCTTCCTGGAACCAATCCATGATCTAAGCTACTCATGTCGACCCAAATCAGCTGAACCTACTGGCTAAAAACAAGATATGTTACTCAAGTCACCCAAAGTAAGCAATTTAAACAATTGGTGAAGTGAAGCTATGCAGACAATTAATCTCTACGAGCGATTTCAACTGTCAAATCGATCTATGTAAGCCATTACCCCAACAAACGACGGGTCGTCTAAAGAAAACATTCCCACGGGAAAAAAGTATTTCGTTTCAACTGCTTTCATACAAAACCAGTCTCCTCCGCCTCTCAACGTATACCAAGGTAGACGTTTCAAAAATGTTTCTTCAGATTGGTGTTTCGTTCCATACAAGTGCACAATTTATAGGATCTGTCAGTTCAAGATCAATTAAATGTCCTTAGCTGGGCACACTCGAGTTACCCCCTACCTCAGTAACTGTTCAAACGGATACAGTAACATGTGTTATTGTCGGGTGATTATCTCCACAATGTCACAAATACGATATATGCTTTATCAACTTCCCTCAGTCAAGAAGAAATAAAATTTCCTAAATTTCTTTAATGTCCGGAGGCGTTGTTCTAGACTAGGGTTATGCAGAGCATGACAAATGTTTATTTTTCGCAACGCATCCATCACTTTGCAAAATGAAAAGCAGATATCTATATCTCCATCTTGATGACTATTTTTTCCAATAGTGAGCAAAGGGGAAAATGTTATTGTGACTGGTTATTTGTAATTATTATATCACCTATTTTGCCTTCTCTTTTGAAAAAACAATAGAGGAGGGGGTAAGATGCATTGAGAAAATTTTGTTTCAGTCTTACAATGTCCAGTTGATCCCTGTCACTTTTCCGCGACAACATTAAATCGTCGGAAACATTCGACGGTTCCTTTCATTGAATTCCTCCACTCAGTCATCATAGTAATGTCAAGTGTCTGTTACGTCGCTATCAATTCAAATGCTTTTGACTTGAGAGAAGTACCACTCGCCACGTTGCAAAGATTTCACAGAAAATTGACACTGATGCATTCGTGCTATTGATGTTTCCTCATATTCTTACGGACAACTCTTACATGTACAAGCAGCAAATAGGAGACTAATATATTTTTGTTGTGGACTATTCAGTTTCGGCAAAAATAAACAGTTGCAAATCTTGAGTGCAAGGTTATTGAGGCAGGGTGCTTCCCTGTTGTTTGGAAAAGAGTACGTGATTTGTCAATAAGAAGATTTCGTAGTTTCAAGCAGAAGTGTTTTTACAAAGTTGCAATATTTAATATGACTAATATCTTTGCTCAAATTAGTTGTGGATCCTCTTTAATAAGCCATGTCTCAGGGTCACTTAAAAAGTGACGACAAAAGATAAGGAAAAGATGTTTTGCATCTAAACACACAATGGTGATTTACAACTGATGAAGGGGATATAAGTGAGAGGCTGGAGAAAAGATCTTGAAATCCCTTTTATGTCTTGTCATAGGCCAGGGAAACTCTACAATAAGGGTAACATTTCTCTTAAAGTAGTTAGTAGAACGTGAAAGGATGAGCTTTGGAATGCAATGGAATACCAAACTCACTAACACGCAAATGTGTGCACATTTGTTCTGAATGAAACTTCGACATTTACGGGGTGATTTGGTCCAAGGCTTAGCACGAAAACCATTTCCTAAACAACAGGGAATACCTGAGATGGAAATTTGCCTTGATGCTTTTTACCATATAGGCGCCAAAAGCATGCAACTTCAAGTCATTTATGGTAAAGCCATATCTTAACTTGAATGGTACGAAAAAGTGGTGCAAAAGGAGAGAAATTATTGTCGAAAGGTTACTTTTACCAACCATGAAGATAAACATTACAGTGGATACGGCAATTAGTGAAACCTAGTTTTCCATGTTTAATTTATTATAAGAATTGAAGCAGAACAGTGACAAAGGTAAGAACTTTTCTATTTCTAATTCGTTAAAGAATAAATTTTATGTTATCTTCTTTCCATGAGGGGAGACATAACTACAGTGCCCAATTTACGTTCTCAGAGCGAAGTAATAAGTTTGCATTAGCCTTGACAATTAAAATAGTTTATCACAAAGTTACTAAAACGGTTACAAATCAGGACAACCTTTTTCGAAATAATCTATTGTAAGTCGAATCCGAAATGTTTGATGTAATGGGAGTGTGTCACATTTTGAAATGTCCCACAAATTCTAGGATATTTTACAGTAATATTTAAAATTGAGTTGGGCGTTTTTCAAATAGACAGTATCGGGGGGGGGGGGGGGGAGGGGTGGATTCTCTTTCTAAGCGACGGTTAAAGCCAAGTCGTGTGACTAAAATATTTCCTTAACTTCTTTTGCAGTTCAGGAAGTTTTTTAAAACTATCATTAATGGTCAAATGGCAACAAGCAGCTCTTGTTTTTTCTCAGTTTTTATGGTAAAATGGAACACTGTTTAATACAAAAGCTACTTGTCTGAAATCAGGGTCGGCATCACAAATGTTAATGTCTTTGTACTGTCTGTTTGCCTAATATTGTTAACGAGAACAAACTCAGACATAAAATTTTGTTACCGAGAGCTTTCTGGGACATAAGTAAACTTAAATTTTTGTTGCCGAGAGCTTTCTAGGCAACAAACAACTTGTTACCGAAAGTGATCTTGGTAACAAAATTTTGTTGTCTAGTGCTTTCTAGGTAACAATGTACATTTACTTCTTACTGAGATCACTCGGTAAGCTTGTTGCCTAGAATAGTAATAGCATGTATTATAATAGTAATACATACTATTATAAATGATCTCGGGAACAAGAATTTATAATAAATAATAATAAATTATGCAAATGCTGCTTGGGTACTTGCCACAAATTCTTGTTACCGAGATCATTCTCGGCAACAAAATTTTGTTGCCTAGTGCTTTCTAGGCAACAAGCAACTTGTTGCTGAGAGTGATCTCAGTACCAAGTAAATGTACATTGTTACCTAGAAAGCACTTGGCAACAAAATTTTGTTGGGGAGAGCTTTCTCGATAACGAGTGTACTTGTTGCCGAGAAAGCTCTCGATAACAAAGTTTTATGTTCGAGTTTGTTCTCGGTAACAATATCAGGCTAACATCACGCTAACAGAGACAGAAACATTGCTGTTGACGACACACTCTGAAATCTAAAGACCCAAATGATGTAGGTATAGTGGTTTAGTAAGTATTTTCCTGACCTTGCAGGAACTACTTTCACATGAATATGTTAACCAGCAGACAATGATACCATTTCATGAAAGTTATTTTAGACTTAATTTCTAAAATAGCAGTATTTCAGCTGAGGGGCTGAAATACAGTATTTTAGAGTTATTTTAGATTTTTCCAGGGTTGAAAGTGTACAAAGAAAGAAGGAACCAAATTTGACTAATTAAACTAGTTAAGCAGATCCTCTAAAACACCTTTTGTACCTCTGTCAAAAACCAATTACTTTTTCAGAAATACATATATAATAACTCCTAAAATTTGAAGTTTCACGAAAGACCACCACCAAGGGCAGGAATATGGTTTTTGGAGCTATTTTAGTAGACTGAATATACATAAACAAAGAAGGAACCAAATTTAACTAATTAACCTAGAAAAGCTATTTCTTTTGTACTTCTGTGAAAACCATTATTATTTTCATTAATACATACTATTATAAATATCTTAGAACATTTAACCTTAAGTGAATGATTGCCCTACGTACCAACTCAAAATTTACTAAAAATTTCAACAGATCACAGAAAGATCCCATCACAACCAGAGTACATCCTTTTTTTAAACTTCAAAAATGTGCCTGTGTTGGAAGTAAATTCCGTGTGTGCGAATTCCCTGTGTTTTTCCCTGCTTCCAACAATTAACATCCAAATTCTCCGTTTTCCCCTGTGGTAGGCCAATCGACTGACCCAAACGCCGCTGTGTGATTGATGCTTGAAACGATCCCACAAAGAGCAGCGTATTCGTAAAAGAGAGACGTTTTTTATTTACATCTTTGAAAATTCTCCTGGGAATGTTGATGATGAATGAGCAATCTTATCTTCAGCGCATAGATTTCCAATGTCATTTTTCTGTATTTTACAGTTGGCCTTTTTTGCTCTCAATTCACAGACCGTTGAGTAAGGTAGGTGCACTTGTCAAACCGAATAAATGTTAATTCAAACATGGCAAGAAATTCAGGATAAAAGTAATAATTTATAGATCATGTCGTCGTAAATTTCATATGTCATTTAGCTCATTACTGCGATTGCCTCGAACCGTTCATATGGCGAGAAGTGTCATTGTGATTAACTTGATTGACATCGCAAGGAAATGACTTCAACAAAAAGGTATTGAAGGCCAATTATATTGCTTTTGGCCATCTCATTTCAAGCATCTGTGCCCTTCTTTGGATATTCTTCTTTATCAAAATCATATGATCACTTTTCAGTCTCTTACCCTCACACTTCGCATAGTTCTACCCTATTTACTACCGGTCTCTACAAAAGTTAAGATAAGGTCAAGCCATAAACAGCCAAAATCGATCCTGAATATCATGTTTGGCCTTTTGACCAGAAAACACTTACAATTGGTATTATTGAATACTACTGATAACATTTAGCTTTCTAAAAAGTAACAGGAACCTGACAAATTATTTGATCACAAGGATTTAAGCGGAGTTACTTGAAAATCAAATATATCAAATGTAAATGCGATTAATTAGATGCAGGTGACCTTTTCAGTTCATTGTTCTATACTTTGTATTCATTATTACCAGACTATGCAGAAAATGTATTCAGCTGCATTCCAAAAAGGTCTGTGCATGGTAATCTTGGAAATGGGCACATCATAGTGCGTGTTCGGCGGACAAGGTTTTCGTTAGTTTCCCCAAAGGAGACTATCTTTGATGCAAACGGCTGAACTGGGATTTTCTTGCCAAAATCCTGTATTTTACCCGGGTTTTTCCAGAGGGCGAGTGTTATGGCATGGACTATCCGTATACAGTAACGCCCTCGACAAATTTAGAGGGCGGGGGTTGTTACAGACCTTTGTAAAACACCCTTCTCCATATAAAATGTCCATACAATATCCTATTCCCCTCTCCTGAAAATATGGTCATGGGTATTGCACAGAAAGTCCGTATAATACCACCCGTAAAAAGTATCGTCAGGGTTATGCTTCAAATGCTACTCTTTTTCAATTGATAGTGGACGTTTCATAGATTACACATAGAAAATATACAATTGAGTATTATGATTACACCTCTGACTAAACATTTGTATGCAAAAGTCGAGCTATTTTTTAAAATCCTCATCGAGCTTACTCATCTATTGTTTTTACGCTCCCAGTAGCTAAGTTTGAATAGCAAAGTTTGACTGACTTGATTCGCCATCATTGTCAATTGGAAGTGTGTACTGTTCACTTGTGTTTCTAAATTACCCATAGATTCATCTGCCTGAGTTTTAACACACTTTTCGCTTGCTACGTACGAACTAGGTAAACAGACAATTATACGGGTTAAAAAAACTTTAACAGAGGTTCCTTCAGTATAACTAAGATCAATCAAATAATTTAAACTTGTGATCCTTTTATTACAACAGATCCTGTAAAAGTGATCCTGTTATTTTAACAGATCTCCAGGTACCACGTTGGCAGTATCCAAAGGTTTTGGCTTAGCCAGATACCGCTACATGTATGTGTTTATTCAACATTAAACTATTCATGAGCACGTGTAAAAGTAATCACAAAAAACTGCGATGATTTTCATGAATCACCTGGTCCTGGAAATTTTCGAAAGGAGAAACTTGCTCATAATTTTTTTGTGTCTACTTTTGATCACTTTTTAATGAGGCACTTTGCATTGTTGATACAGTAACGGCACAGACAAAATTACCTGTTTGGAAACATAATTAACTGACAGTTTTCCTTGAACGTTTCTGATAAGAATCGTCCCTACCACCATTGAAGGATTGAACATTTCAGTGCACTTGCACACCTAACACGATAGGCAATGCGATAAGCATTAGTACTGGATCTGAAAATATTCGAAGAGAAACGTACAGCTAGCCTAGGGAACCGATTTTGCCTGGAGATCATTCTTGGTATCACAACACGCATCACATGCTGTTAACATATGAACAATTGGATGAAATGGAAAAAGGTAGAAAAAATATATACACAGCTTACACCTAATGTACTCATGGTATGCTTAACACATACAAACTGCAGTAGTCAGAACTGGTTCCTTTCCAAATTTATGCTGGGGATAGTCCGGTACAATATTTAACCTGTATCACTTTGTGTGAATAGTATTTAAAAAAAATATTGGTTTCAGACGTTAGCGTTCGGGCTTTAAGTCTTTCACGAATATTCCTGTGCTGAAAGAAAATTATTCAAGTTAGTTAATACTGTGGAAAAAATACATAAATTATTACCATTATTTTAATGGTAGATACATTTACGTAAAGCTCTCCATTATTATCAAACAACATTTGAAAATAACTTAACAAGATATCTGTTGCCAGGTGAAAATGTTCATGCTACAGGTTTCAAGAGTAATTTACCAACATAGAGCACTGTTTGTGTGAGGAATTATACACCACAGCAGAATGTCGCAAATTTTGAAAGAATCCATTTGTGACTGCTAACTGAAGGCAGCCCCCTTGATAAAAACAAATTTAAATCACACTATTGGACGGTTTGAGATCAGTTCACGCAATCCTAAGGCTCACGGTACTTCAAACTAACGACCACAAAATTATGTGGCAATATAATGCCAGTGGCGGATTCGGGATTTGCCAGAGGAGGGGGCGCTAACCCCTTCCCCATGCAGGTGAGGGCGCCAGCCTAATATTTTGGCCAGTTGTCCTCAAAACTGCATAAAAATGAAAAGAAATGGACCCTCGGGGGCGTCCCTTGCGCCCACCTTGGATCCACCACTGAATGCGTCACCCTTTTGTGTTGAAATCGACGGAATTCGTTGAAAATTTAAAGCAAGTGAGACTCCCGTTGTGAGGTACTGTTTTACGATGTAAATCTAGGAGTCACCGTAATCTATCTAACCAGTGCGATGACTTCTGGGAATTGTTCTACGCTCCCACGATATAAATAAGTGATGCCTAGGTTATGTGTAGTGTCTGCTCAAGGAACCAGAAATACCTAACACACCTGAGCATGCTCTTGGTTTCATTCTGCCCGTGCCTTCTGGACTCAACAACTAGCGTACAATCAGGTAGGAGAAAGGTCCTTTTGATGAACATTGAAAGTCAACTACTTGAAAATTACCACTTTCTGTGAATTACAACTGCACATACTTCCAACCGATAACATCATCATTCCGGATACAGAAAGTACTAAGGGAATCGGCAATAACAACTGGATTTGTTTTACTTCAATCACTATTGAAGGGACTGTCAGAGATTCTTCTACACCCAACCGGATATTAATTCTTGAGTAATAGTGTACAACACGAACAGGAGTTAGTTCTTTGCGTACTCATCACTATTGTAATCGTCGGATCTAAGATATATATCTGTCCCATCCACTAATTTGTGAATATGGCGCTGCGGAAAGAATTAAAAAGCTTTACATGGACTGTTTCAAAATTGACTGGATTTCATTCCGTTAATTAAATGGACAGAACATGCAATGACTGAATTTATGAGAAGAACAATGTCACAGTGGGAGATTTGGTTTAACCTAGAAGAAACTGTTTTTTGCCTACATTTTGTAACTTGTGATCTAAGGCCACCTTACTTCATCAGAAAATCTTCCATATATTTTTAGGTATCGGCTGGTTCGATAGCATCAACAGGATTGAGTGTTGGGGACGAAGTGTTGTCTATTGGAGATATAGACACCACTTACCTTACTCATGCACAAGCTCAACAGATAGTCAAGACATCTGGCAATCTTCTTCAACTTCACATATCAAAGTGAGTTATCCATACACACATTATTCATCAAATTTATTCCCTCCCTTGTTCCTTAGAAAAAGGTAGGTTGGTCAAGTGTGAAGAGAATAGTTTAAACAAGAAAACCCTCCTGCGGGAAACCGCAAGAGGCATACCGCCCGCTGCGTAGCAAGCACTTGCTCTTCTGTCCGGGAGGGGGGGGGTATCCCTGCCCCCCGGCAGGACTTTGGACAGGACCAGTGACAGGACTAGGAGGTAGCCCCCCCCCCTCCAGAAAGGATCTGGAACCGGAGACCAGGGGTACCCCTGGAATGGACCAGAGACATGATACAAAGGACCAGTGACCAGGGGAACCCCCCCCCCCCGTGTCCAGACAGACACCTGTGAAACATAACCTTTCCCATTCCTCCGGAATGCGGGCGGCAACAAATCGCTAAACAGTTCATTTTGTCCTTCAGGGTGCTTCACTAGTAGTACCAAGGTAAAATTTGGTAATGCCGACTTAGCCATCGCCTTTCATGACAATAACTAAATGGGAACAAAGGCCAAAACGCCAATTGCAATATCATCTGATGTTTGGTTGATGGCATCCCGTTCAAATGTATGTTTCTGTTCAATGTTATCCGCACACGGGGGTAGTGTATTACTCGCCTCTACTCATAATGGAAGTATTCGTTAGTTTGGGGTTTTGGGCTTAAAACTTCTTACTCATGAACAGCCGCTTGATTGGAATTGGTGATAGAATCACAAAACAGATCAACTGGATCATCAGTCATGACAAGAAAAGACAATGTCAATGAAATACGGTGTTTTATTTCTGTAAATTTTGAACGTCTTTTGTCGGCAGGGCGAAGTGATCGTGTTTTTTTTTAATCCAGCAGGCATGTTCTGGTCGTGGGGGTCTTTGGGGGTCAGCTCTCGACCCCATGTTTGGCTATTTAAAATAGAGTTTTAGAGACCTGTTTTGCCACATCACATCTGATTGTTTGCGTGTTATTTTTGGACTGTGTGACCTTGGAGGTGAGCATCGAGTGATTTTTTTCTTGACCCCAAAAACTATTTATAATGACGTGAAATATTTCTGCCAAGAGATTTTGGGATGTGATCAAAGTTTTGTTCTGAAACAAATTGAAGACTATTTTTATAGCAAATAATAACTGAGTCAACAAACAGAGTTGGTTGTTTTCTTGTGAAGATGTCACTATTTGTACCCCCGAAGCTGCACGTTACAGCTGTTATACTTTAATATCAATATCCAAATTAGAAACGAGGAGACGATTGTTTAGGTACTTCGTTTTAAAGTCCAGTGGTTGATGTTGTGTTATGGCTGACACTTTGGGTTGAGCATCAGGTTGGTGCTACCATGGGGGGGGGGCGGTGGGGGGGGAGGGGGAGGGGGTAGTGGGCAGATGTTTAAGCAAAGCCTCCACTGGTCTGTTATTTGGGTAAAGTATTAGTTGACACTTCGACTTCTTGTACTATAGTCTATAGGTAAAG
Organism: Haplosyllis leylae; assembly: GCA_038406175.1. NCBI lineage: Eukaryota > Metazoa > Annelida > Polychaeta > Phyllodocida > Syllidae > Haplosyllis > Haplosyllis leylae. The sequence continues at coordinate 14,470 of JBCAUG010274766.1, forward strand.
TATCAATGTAAGCTTTACTAAGGGGTCAGGTCTACCCAAAGCACTAGCCAAGGTACCTTCCCTTAAGCATCAGATCCATGCTAATAAATGACACCTTGCCTCCACTACCCCACGAAGAATAGCATAAACCTAACACTTAAGTAAAGCATGCATTGGGCTTGATGCTGCACCACAGCCCTCCACCTCGAGACAGTGATGGTCCATGCTTTGCATCACAGATAGCCTATCTTTCGACCAACACGTTGTCAACTTAAAAAAATTCACGCCCAGAAATGATAATGTAACCACGGAAAGGCTTGACCAACCGATTCCGACATTAAACGTCGTTTCTTTCTACAGAGGTTAAAGTTTTAACATACCAAATTAATCTTACCGCCCACTGTGAATCTGATCATTTTACCATTTTACTATCATCTTTTAAAAGCATACCTGAAAATGTTTCAAATATCAAGAACAATATTTATTATGGTATCTGCCTTTGTACACACAAATCTAGCCAGTTACAAATGGTTAAGAACTTGTTTCAACCTCATAAATTTATGTATCGGATGTTAAAATTAGATCCCACACAAATGTTAATACTGAAATGTTTTCTAAACTTGATACATTCGCTTTGTTAATTGAACGGTAACATTTTACTTTGTAAACCTAATCTAAATCCACCCACATCTTAAAAAAATGTTGAAACTATACGCGGCTTGCACGATTTCTTTCATATTTTTGATCGTAATTAAAGAAGATGCGTAGATATCAAAGATTCCTTTCAAATGACGATCCCTTCAGGTACATATACTTGCTGTGCATTGTTTCAATCTATGAGGCGGAAGAGTACAACACAAAAATTCTATGGTTTTAGTCATTCAAGTCCATCTCATCAACAAAAACCAAGCAACACAACGAAGGTAGGATGGTGAGGAATTTAGAATATCCCCAGTTCAGCTCATCCGATTGATATTGTTGTTTTTCTTGGTAAATTTCTCGAAGGTCATAGGTGCACACAAGCAGAACCGGAATGCTCGTAGAACTATACTGCTTCTTCAGTCAGACTTTGTGTACTAAGCATATTATTTCACCATGGTAACCTGTTACCTTCCGTTAATTACATGTGCCTGTAACGTCCTACTCTGGATCCTGATCGTAGTAATTAACTGGTTTAAAATCATAACCAAACGGATGTATTAATTATTAATGATCGAAACCCCAATTTGTCAGCCAAAGGCTGAGACGTTTAACCCAGTCCAGAAACAGAAACAAAACGTTTTCCATTCTGACACTTACAGTTATTGGTCAGAGAAGGAAAAAGCTCTGGATATTCATTATTTTTTAAAGCAGCGTCTGGAGTAATGTCACCAAAATGAAATGTAACAGTTTTGAGAAAAGACTAAATATCTAAAATAAAACTTGGGAATTGCACAGGAAGTGATAAGTTGTGGCGTTAGCTTCCAGTCTAAGGTGTGTTTCTTCTTGATTAAACACTGGACTGCGCTGCACGCAACCCCATTCAAATAGTTGTCCGTCGCTTGAAAACAATACAATTTCTTAACTTAATTGAAATGCCGAAACACAAAGAAACTGGGTCAAATGCAAACCCCCTATCCTTACCACCTGTGTAACTGAGGCAACTCTTAATAGAGGAACGTACAAATAGTACCAACTTGGCCAATGGTACTGAAAATATTGTATAAAACTACGTCCTGTATGGTATATGCAATCAGTGCTGATAGCTTTTACGAGGGGACCCTCATGTACACTCTGGCAACGGGTTAGTCGTACACAGTAAACCATGCCAAAATACAAATCAAAACACCAAAGTAAATAACGATAAACGTTCGGGAACTTATTGATTATGACAACACAAGCATGATTCCAAAATTAAGTTCCAAAAGCTAAAGGGCCGTCTGAATTCTTAACAGAATTACTTCCTCCGAGAGAGGATTATGTGTATGAAATAAGAATCAAATTACCAATCATATTCAGATAAAATAACTTGATCGTGTCTTTCTCTTTGCAGGAGGAGCCCGTTCTCTCCGGGATACAGTGAGCCACAGGTAGACGACACTGGTGGCAGTATGGACACCCAGGGTGGTGTGCATGACTTGTTCAGTGACATGTACCGACATTCCGGTGGTGTGGCCCGCAGTTTGCCTGACCAGACGGCATCTGATGCCAACTATAGCCAATACCCTTCCGGTTCCTCAGCCCAATCCGGCCTTCTCTACCCACAATCTGACTACAGTCCAAAGACTAATGAGCCCAGTTCTCCGGGGACCGTAGGTAACTTGTTCTCTGCCGCAGGACTGAGTTCAAATAATAACCTCAATCCTTATGAAAGTACTTATACCAATGGTCACACAGATGACTACACGCAGTATCGTTTTGGCAGACCAATAGAGTCCGCGGGAAGCGCGTCCTCATACGGTGGGTCCTCAGAGTACGCTTCATTTGATAGTCACGGGAACCACGCAGCTCCCACTCACGATCCGTATACGACTTACGCCACTCAGGATACCAGATATGGTGTCAATGATCCATATTCACAAGCAGTGAGAAATCAAGTTTATGACAGCGGGAACTTCATGCGGCAATCTAATAAGGAAGGAGGTATTCCTGACCCACCTAGTTACAGTTCTCTGGGGCAGTATTATTCTGATCAGTCCGCTACTCCCCATACAATCCAGGGTCACAGTTACCAAAACGAAACACCGACATACCCTTACTCAATTAAATCACCAGAAAAGGAAGAACCTAACTTTAAATACAAGCCAACAACCCCTCCCTCCTCGAACTTAGAGCCATCATATCCTTATAATCAGTCAGTATCTTCGTCCTCAGTAAGCGAGCTATCTGAATTGTCTTCAGGTCCTCCGGGTGGCTACATGCCACAAACCTGGGAAGATGAATTAACATCTACATGGTCCACGGGACCTCCCCCTTCAGAGCCACCACCTCCTCTCCCTGTAGATGAACATCCAGATGAAGACAACGTTCAAGGGGCGGCCTCTTCAGATCCCCCAATACCAGCCCCACCGCCATTGCCTGCGGCGTCGGAAAGACCTGGGGGACCACCACCACCTGCACCCCCGCCACCTCCACCACTGCCCACCTCCAAACCACCAGGTCTTAAAACCTCAACTGGTATTCAGGACCGAAATAAAAATGATGAACAGGTAAAATACACGTGTGGCAAAACAGTTTGAACATAAAAAACATAACCACAACTTCGACTTTACAATTTAGAAATACAAGCAGGAATATAGCACTTGCACCTTTTTTGAGAAGGTCAAACCGACCTTGCTTGTAATACTCACATTAGGTATTGGACTTGTTACTATTTTGGTACTTTATCCCATAGGCATTCAAAGTATTCTAGATTTGGCAAGACATGGACTCTGTTGGCACAGAAGAGACTGGTCTTGAACACATCTACAGTAGAACTATCTCTATGTTGTACATAGAGGTCTGGCTAAACTGCGAACCTTACTCTTTAGTCAGTGTGTGTTATACAGCCTCTTTTATATTTACCGCCCGCATTCCGGAGGAATGGGGA
>JBCAUG010274877.1:0-18016 GCA_038406175.1 Haplosyllis leylae
CAAAAAGGCAGAAAGTATTGATAATATAATTGCTTTAAGAAATGGAAGTGAGAATTTCTTTACACCCAAACCAGTGTCATAACAATTTTATGAAAATTATAAATTTAGAATTTTTACATATTTATATATATTTCTGACAATTTTAAATATAAAAATATATCATCATTTCTGACAAATTTAAATATATACATTTAAAATTGTCAGAAATGATGAGATATTTAAAATAGTCAGAAATGATGATTACACTGCAAATAATCAAAACAGCCGAAAATAATCATGTATCATTTAACTAGTAGGCCACCAAAATGTATTGGATCTGGAATCAAATAAGAAATATACCAACAAAAATTACTGCAAAATAAAGATCTTTAGATACCAATAAGATGTACAATACAAATTAATACATATTTGACCAGCTTCCATTCATTATATCTTGAAATCAAAAGATTAATTAACAGTCACCGGCATCAAATACAACATCATAACACCTAACATTGTTTATCCAATCAGTCATTTGTTTCAAGAGGCATGTTGCCAAGATTTTCAAGGATCTTAATACTTACCTAAACATAGTTTAACTACTTTCAAAGTGTATTTCTTCAGATTCTCAGATTTTACAGTATCCTAAAATCCATTGCTATTTCTGCATCAGTTCACATTCACAGACAGACCAAGTCAATGGCTGAGCACAATATTCAAGCGAAGAAACGGTATTGGCAATGGATATTGATGAAGATTTCCCCACAGGATGCATAAGACTCCTACTTCCACAGGCGATTACTTCCAATACAAACATATAAAGTCAAATGATTTTTCACTGGAATAGCTGTGGTAAGGGCAGTTTATATAATAAACTTCCCAGACTCCTGAAGGACATATTCCTGCATAAAAAGTCATGATATTAAGTTTATTATAAATGCACATAATAACTTAATTTTCTTTAATTTCTCTATAATTTCTATTTTACATATTAGGGATTTCCCAAGATGACATCACTATGATGCCATCTGTAAGGAGCTCTCTGATTGGGTGACACTATAATGACATCATAGACTGGAAACCTAAGAGGTTATCCAGAGTTTGTTCCAGAAAATAAACAGTTTATTCAGAGTTTATCCAGGAAACCAGGAAATACAGTTTTATTATGGATTTTGACTCCTATCTCTTACATGAGACTTTTGTGGCATTTATAATAACATTTTTATCACTTTTGTGCTCAAAATCCAACAATTTGATAGACACATGGACTGATGAATTTTGTTTAATTCCAGTGCCTGGAACAGAGGTGTATCATTTTTAATGGAATATCAAAAACCTTTCTTGTTTTTGTGAGTAGCAGTTCGTTCTATCAACAGTCTTTAAGTTATGCAAAGTTAACTTCAAATTTAGCCCAAAATATTCTTTGATAAACATATTTTCAATGTGTGTAGCACAGAAACACCGAAGCAAATAGTTCTTGACAAAGATAATTAAACAAAGTACAAACTTGACGGTAAAGTGAAGTTTTATTGTGGCTGGTTGGTTTTAATATGTATGGTTCAATATAACAGTAAACAAACTATTTCTACTTTACTTTGATGAATGTCAAGAAAAGACTTTCAATGACGTAGAACAATTTAATTCAATCCCATCAAGCCGATATAAGAGGTACATGGAACATCTTTTTGGGAACGATAATTTTAGCGCGTAAAACAACCATTCGGTATATAATTTTGGGTAATTCTGGAGTGTTCGCATACATCATTGTAGAATCAGAGACGGAGATTAGTTTATTAGTGTGTGTGAACATTTTCGATACAAATATACCTATATTCTGAAATATTCCAATGACAAGTGTCTGGCAGCACATTGTTTGAATAAGAAATTAGATACTTTTTGGATCTATTTCGATCCAGGTTGGGTTTTTTTATAACATCCGTTTCATTTTCGAAGTGCACTGGTATTTTTCATCACAAACAAAAACAACCGTGTCTTGCTGGGGCAAATTGCCCAATTGCCTTCAAAGCTTTCTTAACTAGCAACGGTTCTTTAACTGCGACCAAGCCCAAGCTGCTGGGTGATGGGAATTCTGTCATCGTAGATGGCCGGGGCTTTGAGGATGATAGCGAGGGTGCCAAACACGCATACAGCGGAGAACGCCCAGAGGAAGAGCCGATCGACCACCAGCGCTACGTACTTCCAGTCCTCCCGGGTCTGTAAAGTACATTAATAAACAGAGTAAACCTTTGGATTTGAGCTGATTTTTATTTCATAAATTAATCGCTGATTTATGAAATTCATCCAATATTCTTTGCAGTCCTAACTTTCAGCCACTGCTTCCCCAATTTAGAGAAAATAAGGAATTGTCCTTAATCAAAACAACACCTGGCTGCAACGTATTCGTTAAAATCGAGCAAGGCAGTCAATGTTGTTTTGAAGAGCGTCGAGCGTCCTAATTCAAAAATTTCTTGATAATGTTCAGGAACTTGGAGTTCCCTCGCTTTAAAAAAGCACAATTATTCGCCACCAACATTACACACAAGATCATTTGGTTGACTTGTTTGAGTAGTTTTCCTCACACGTGGTATTTGGCGACTGTTCACTCCGGTAGTTAATTGTTAAAACACATTCAACTTCTTTAATCAGTTAGTGCACTTTTGATTTATTAAAAAACTACTACTGTTGAATGTAGGTTGGTTCATGGGAAATTACTTGCAAATAAAATTGTTTATAACTGTTTTTATATTTCCATGGTAATACTCGTGGCCTGGGCCTTGAGGCTGATAGCGAACACGCATATAGCGTGGTGATGCTCACATCATGGGAATGTCTTCAGCTGCTGTTTTTATTCTGCTATATTAGGTGATACCAACATTAAACACTCATTTAAAGTATTCAGAATTGATGGTGTGGTCAGAATTTTATTGCGAAGTTTATTGCAGCTTGGAATCTGCATTTGTATCCTTTCAGCATCATTAAGATTTTAAGAATATATTAAACAAATTATCCTACCTGTTTCAACTGATCAAGGCACGCGGTTAAATAAAGAAGTTTGATATGTTAGTACTTGTTCACAGCAATTCTAATCCTTTCCAAATGTGCGGCGAAGCCTAAGTTTTATCTGATCTTTGTGTTTTGAAAGTTCAATTGACAATTTTTTCCGGCAAACTTTAAGAAAGTGAGAGAAAAGAACTTTTTCCGCTTCAATAGCGTTTCTGACAAAAATTGTATTATTAAGTTCAAATTTTAAAATAAATGTAAAAAGTACCAACTGTGTAAGCATCCAGTGCAAACAACAGCAAGAATTACGCAAATTAAATATGGCAAGAGCTGACACATTATGATTTTTGACAAAGTAGCTTGATCTACATTCACTGGCAAAATAAAAAAAATCAAAAGTCTACCTGCAAAACATTCTTATTATTGAAATAGGTCAAATGTGCATAAAAATTAGTTTCTTATTGTTTTGAGGTTGCTACCTCTGTGATTATTATATTAATTGTTCCAAATTTCTGGTGACGGTTTCCATGTCATGTCTTGATACTATTGAAATGTGGTAACAATATCAAAAATGACACAAAGGTACTTGTTATTTGGTGACTTCAAAACGTTTGGTGTGATTCGCAATATTTGAAAACAGTAATAAAGCTATTGAAACAAACAGTCAGATCACCAGGAATTGAGGTTATTGGCAAAAAGTGTTTTCACTGTGGAGCACTATATCAATTTATCCAAAAGTTTTGAAGACGAATCTGTCCACTGAAACTTGGAACCTTGTCTCATTTGGACCCATATCATGCTTTCTGTAAACCATGCATTCAATGATAAGAATCTACATTGGTCTTTATGAATTTGGGCATCACCCAAGTGAAATGTAAAGTTAAGTGGTAGGAACACTAAGAGTAGAGACCATCTGGTCTATGTTTGACAGATTTGTCATGCTCAAAATACTAATATGAAAAGGGTGATACCAGACTATCTTGTACTCAGCATGAAAATTGGTAAGATGAACTTTCTGATAACAACAGAAAGAAGGGGAAAATATTTAACTTGTAAATTATACCCTATTGAACTCATCCTCCTCTTTGAGATGATTGGCTATGAAGATGGCGCTGTCAATGCATCGTTGCAGCTCTGAGTAGAATGGATATCTCACAACACTACGTCCCCATGGACCAGAAGTCATTGTAACTTCGTCCAATTCTCGAGAGAGATTGATCAGTTCCGTTTGAGTTTTAGTCCTTTTACTTCCAAACTGATACTTGAGATAATCAGTGTCACGTTTTGATATTCGACTGCGTAGGGGCTTAATGCAGTCCGTGAAACAATTTACACAAGACCAGTTAATTTTGATGTTCCTCAGATGGACATCATGACTGTTTTCAATTTTTGGTCTTCGCATCATAAGAACTCTAGGGAGGAAATAGAGAAAGACTTTCCTGATCCAATCAGGCATTACATGGGTGGCACTAGATCGGAAATGAATATTTAGGGTAATGGCGGTAACAATGATGGAAATGGTGACGAGTAACATTGTGAAGATAAGATATTGGGCCATGAGGGGAACGAGAAGGGAAGACTGGGGGATAGTTTCAGACAACATGAGGAAATACACGATCAAAGACAGCATGATATTGATACACAAAGAAACTTTTTCTTGACTAGCAGACGGAAGATAAAACACGAGGATGGTTAAGAAAGCGTGAGACACCAGCGGGATTATAAGGTTAATCAGATAGAAAAGGAATTTTCTGCGAAGCGTAAGTTCGAAGTTCCACTCGGCGAACTTTTTCTCTGATCCAGCGTAATACCTGTGACATAATAACAGTTTGTTGAGCATTAATATTTGATTATTTTGTCCTGCTTGTCAGTAGATTTTTATGCTTGTACTCTTGTGCTACGGCACACACGTACTTATTAGTTACCAATTATACTGTCCCTGGCGAATTCAATATTATCTGATGATTTCTTGATTAGAATATTAATCCCCCTATATTGTACCTTCCTTTACATTCAGGCTAACCAACTGACCTCTGGCCTTTGAATGCAATAGCTGAAATGAGGTCCCACTCCATGGACAGGTAATATTCACGGAGGTCAACTCCAACTTTTATAGTTTGACCAATGTCCTTCATTTCTGGGTCATCTATATGTACGAAGTCAACCTGAAAGTAGTAAATATGAATGAAAATGGAATCAAACAATGGCGCAAATGAGTTCATAAAAAGTTTCTTGAATTTACATCGCGATTCTTTCAATGATGATTCTTTACAGTTGACAGTACCTCCTCGATGTTGTACGTCCAAGATCCGAACGTTAATCTACAGATCTGCTCATCAAACGGGAAGAATTTTACTTCAATATCACAGGAACTTTTAAAAGTGGTTGGGGGTCGCCACTTCACAGTTCCATCATACCGCACTTCCGCTTTAGTTTTCATCTGCATTTCATATGTTCCATCAGCACTGGAAGACATAAATTGACAGCTTAGTCTAATATAACTACATTGAACAATTTAGGATTTTTTGTGTGTTTAATCTCCATGGAATTATTAAATACATTTTGGTCCATGTGAAAGCATTTGCTTCGTTTGACAAACGTTTTACACTATCACTATTTCCCAATACACCAATTATTTTTCAAAAACATACAAAAATACCATACTTATTGAACAGTACATAATCCGGATGCCAGATGTCCTCCGCTGGAATGTACATAATCCTGTTACCGTCGAAGTCGTCAGGATTCCATGTCAAGTTCTTATCTTGCCATTCCTGAAAATAAATTCACAAACATTTACTGGTTGGTAACAACATTTCCAAGTTATCACTACATAGAATCAGGGACAGAAAACAGCAAGTCTGTCCGTTTCCTTATTGCAAAGAACAAAACATTAATTCTCATTATTTGTTAAAAAGAAATATTGTAGTGTGGAACTTACCAAAACAACCCAGGCATTTGTTGTTAGTAGTAAATTCTTCTCATCCTGAAATAAATTGGAGAGTAATAAATATTTCACTTAAAAAGTTACACATCTGGACCTAGCTGTGACACAAACAGGCCACTTGTCCCGGACAAGAGAAGATTCAACGTCAAATGGATCTGGTCAAACAAAAATGTTTCTTCTTCCTTTGATACTGTCGAGAAAAAATCGAAAGAAAATTATTTAACTAGACAAGGGCAAAAAGAATCCTTTATTTATTGGTGGCTCGTTATTTAGCCACCCATGTGGTTGACGGCCGGTTTTTTTAGCCATTTGTTTTGGCAATTTTTCAGCAGTATGTGGAGGCTGAAAATTGGAAAAATCAGAAAATTTCAAACTTAAATAGAGGTGGCAGAGAGTATTACGACATTGAATCTAATATTTGACAGCCATCTTGAATTATTGAAGATGGTAGTCAATTAGAATTGGGAATTTGATGTCTGAGGCATATTTTGAGGTATCTTAGTCATTGTTGGTGGAGGACATCTTCAGAAAATTGAAGATCCATCATTGGTTACCTTTGGTTATCAATTGTTGTCCTTAGCAATTAGCCAGTCTATAGGTTACATATAATAAAGGATTTGATGGTTCAGATATATTGAGGTGTTTTACTCATTGTTGGTAGAGCATATCTTCAGAACATTGAAGATCCATTATTGGTTACCCTTGGTTACTATCAATCGGTCAGTTATTGGGCAATTATATAAGAAAGTTAATTTTTTTTCAGCCATATTTGGAGGTCTTTTGATTGTTTTTGGAGGATACCTTCAGAACAGTAAAATTCATCACTGATTACCCTTTGTTACCATTGTTTACCTCACCAAGCACCTATTTATGAGATGATACCAGAAAATGTAAAGTTTCGGGTATATTTTAAGGTGTCTTGTCCGTTAGTTTAGTATTAGGTAGAGCTGCTGTTTTACATACGAGCTACCAAAGTGAAAATTTTCACTCTTTGATATTTCATAAATTAAACTTCCAAGGAAACTCGATTAACCGGATGCTGATGGAGCAGCTTCGATACGCACTAAGAGGTGTACTGATAGAAAGTTAAAGTTGGATGTAGCAGATATTTGAGAACATCTGCAGTTCTTATCACAACACTGACAGATGTACATACAACTCACTGACATCCAGCAGTAAACGATTCAATGGCTGCAGCAACAACAGGAATAACATCAAAAACACTGCGGTCGTTAAACGTATTCGAATCAAATCATCGATGCCTTTCATCAAATCCATTGATGATCAACCTGATCCGTACTTCAATAGCACAACGGCCAAATTAAAATTAATAATCACAATGAGCTGGAAATTTGAATTTCATTTAATGAGAAGAAAAGGAAGGTATGAGTTTGCAAGTAAACATCTTTGCCAAATGGGCCATTTCCTCCCACAATCCTACAACACAATGTGGTTCCAAGAAACCACTGAAATGTGATGCTGTAAGAACTGTGGCCATAAGATGCTTTTGCCAAATGTTTTAAATGAGTCGTGGAATAAGTTCTTGTCTGAAAATACATATATGTAGAAGACTACTTACTACTCTTTGCCAAATACACCAAGCACGGTGTTGGTATTTTGATAAAATTAACAGCACAACCTGCTTGACATGAGGAAGAGGCCTTGCTTGAGAGGGGTGAAAAATCTTGTTTAACGTAGAACCTCGTGAGTCTTATCAACTTCTTCCTGGGATTCTGAGTTGCATTCATTTTCACACTTTTTCAGCTGAACATTTCTGCAAATCAGTGAGCAACTCACGAGAGATTAGCGATCTACAACATTGGAACCCAAAGAATCCGGAGACATTATCAGCATGATTCAGGGTGTGATTTCATATAGTTTTGCAAAAAGTGCAATACATGCGTGTACTGCAGAGCTATACTTAATGGTTTGAGTTTTGTATCGGTATAAGTAGCACAAAATTCATCATGATAACGTAAAGGAGTTGAACGCTCACTGTCACAAAAGCATCAAAGATTTGACGCCAAAAGTTTTCCAAAATCCGACAGGCATTACTAGCTGTAAATTTAACGTACATGGGAGGAATATGAATTGTAGGGTAAACAAACAGGTTGAACCCAACAGAAATGCTTTATTCTAGATAAACCTTTTTGCATGACCATACGTCCATGGGAGAAATTTAATAAAAGATACTGCTGGTTTGTTTAAATAATCACCTTGGTTACGCGACTTCACTCTATCTAGTAATGTTTCATGGTAATTTTTGGCGGAATAAGCTCAGAATTGAAACTTGTAATGTTTTCTTGCTCGATCCGCATGATTTTGAGACTTTAACATCTTTAAGCTGAACACATTTCTGTGCCATACACTTTGGTATAATCCTTGTAAAGTTTGCCTATTTATCATGTTATGATCTTGCTAAGAATATCACTCTGCATTTACACTTGTATTTCGTTTTCTCGATCTACACTAAGAAACAAAACAGCTTAGAAGCTATGTTTTCGTTTTAGATGAGTCTAATTCTTCATTTCTATCATGTTGACGCTGCATAAACGACTGGGATTTCCCCTGATGTAGATTATGACTTTTTTCCTAATTTCTTTTAGTTTTTGGAGAATTAAAATTTCCTACCAAGTCAACGAGTTGTGAGAGCCTGAGTCCAGTCTTGACAATCATGGTATCGTCGCCTCTCTGTACGGGCCTCACTTCCTTGTTGTAGTTGCGGTGAGGGTTCCTGATCAGCTCATTGAATAGTTTCTTCGCGTCGACATTTCCGCTCACCGGGCTCATCCACACCGCCAGCGAGACGACAAAAACACAAAGACAAAACCGGAACATGATGTCAACCAAAAATTATCTTTAACTGTCCGCAGATCCAATGGCAAAACATAGTATGGATTCAAAACAACAGAAATTCAGTTCTCCTTGCGTTTGTTTGTGGCTTAACGCCGCTCCAGTCATGGAAAAAGCTTTTCTCAAACCGAGTCTCGAATAGCTAAAAGTGTTATTTAGTTTGGACACAACAGTTACTGAAAATTGTTTGGTGTTCCGTCTTGAAATATTTTTCCATCCAGCAAAACCTACGCCATATTGCTTTCTGTTTTCTTTCTGTATTTTGTGAAAAAGTGAGTAAGAAATAATTCAATGATCCAGCTATATATCCAACTGTGATGCAAATAGCCTACAAATTTGTATCCTTCAACAACTTCTTATTTTTCCAGATACAAACAACTTCTTACTTTTCCAGATACAAAGATCCATGTTGAATATTCCAAAGCTGTCTGGAAAGCTACATCATTCTGTGGGAGGTACACTAGAAAACCAACTTTTGTTGTAAGTTGAAAAGTGATCTTCAGTCAGGTAGGCAGGAAGTTGAGTTGAAAACGAGGTTAGCAGATGAGAACGAGACACGTGTTTTGACAAGATTTGGGGCTTGGTTCATGAAAAGTTACTCTTGAACTGGAGATGCTGTGTCAAAAGCTAAAAGAGAACAGGAAGCTGCCTAAGTGAGCCAACAACTTTCATCACGGCTACGTCAAAAAGTCTTGGATAAAAGTCATAGTACAAATATCAGGAAATCTGTACTGAAATGAGTTTGTATGAATGAAACAATCTTGGGAATTAACCGTTCATTGTATTAGTAGTTGATCCGAGGTGGCAAGGCTGGAATAAGGTAGCCGTACTGATCTCGCATTTCTTACGGTGTGGGTTTAGTTTCAGTTTCAGGATCCGCAACTGATATCATCAATGTTTTGGGGCTGTCAAAAAATCCCACAAAAACAGCTGATGTACTCAGGTCACATTTAAACATGATATAATTTACCGTATCTCTAAAGACCAACATTTAAATCTAATTGACTGTGATGTCATGTCCAGAAAAGGGCCTGTGTTAGCAGTGCAAATATCATTGAGCTAAAAAGACATATGGTGTATTTATGTTGATTTTTATGTTGACAGGCTGAACAAAACTAATGCAAAATCTAGTGATCCAAGTACCTCTAGAAGATCATTGGAAGGTCTTTCGTGAATTAAACCCCATACAAAAGTACAAGATTAGCTACATAGTTATTACAAAGACATACATGCTCCAAGAAAATCTAAAGTCTTTTCACTTGTACAATCGGATTATTCCATTTTTATCCTAAGGAAAAGGAAGATAGAGACAAGGTAAGGTTTACATATTTTATTATTCTCATTTCCGAAGTTCTGTTAATTTATTCCTCATATCCATCTTGTTTGATCTTGCTGCAAAAGATCAGTTTAAAAAGTTCAGAAAATATCCTCAGTTCTTCAAATTTTCCACGGAACATACAGATTTCCAGGGGATATTTTTCATTTTATGGTTCAGTTGTTGGCATAAAAAGTTTGGTAATTGGGTACAAAATAAAGTCATTGTTTTATTATTTGAAAAGTTGAATTTTACAGACAAAACACACGAATGAAATCACAGAATGTTTCACTTTAATTTATTTTGTTCGTTTGTATTGTAGCGAGAGCAGTCCCTCATATGGCGACTTTAATAATTTATGTTTTGTTAATTAATAACAATACTAGTACCCTAATTAAAATCAGACAAGAAATTTTAGAATCTTTAGTCTTATACGAAAACTAGTCTTTTGCAAATTTAGGTATATATACTGCCTTTAACATTATGTTTTTCTCAATTTCTGGTATTTGCCACATTGGTAAATGTTTCATTCTTTTCGGTTCTGCTGTAAACAGCTTCGAATTAGTTGTTATTTATTATTTATTGAGAACAACCAAATAAAAACTGATTTTAGGGATTAAATAGGAAAGGCTCAATATGCTGATCTAATCAATTGGAATTAACATTTTGATCTCCCAATACAAAGTATTTTTGTTAGTACATCTATCATTTTATTTTTTTGTCCCTTCAGCATCTCAATGAATTTGTTAAGACATCAGTGGTTCACACTGATCGATTTTCAACTTTAACTCCTTATCGAAAGATGTCATGGGGGGATTCTTAAGGCGGAAAAAGATAAGTTTTTGTTGAGCTTTGTTAGACCAATATTGTGATATTGTACTCATGTGCAACTACGGCCGCAGTAGGTACAAGGATTAGAGGTAGAAGGAGTCAGCCCCTCCCGTACCTGGCTCCCCTGCAGAGATGAAGTAACATTTGCCTTGGTCTATTAGTCTTGCTTGTTCTGATACACATTGCTACACGTTCCACAGATGTTATGGATGCCACAGCTGTTCAAGATGAGATGGCAAAGGGGCACCCTATTCAAGAATCAAAACTTTGGACTCTCAATAGTTGTTTCTTCATTGTCTTTCTTCATTGTTTCGCGTAGTTAGGGTAGAGCATAATAATTTAATTGTAAAGAAAAATGAATGAACATTCCGCACTAAAAAAATTTAATCCGCATGTTATTGCAGATACTTTCCTCCAAATGAACAAAAACATTCACATGTATACACCCTGAAGGAACTCCCAAAAATTCTGAAATATGAAAACAGTATGAACAAATTCTGTTTGGAGTTTATAATAAACATCTATGATAATTTTTTTTTCACATTTTGAATTGTATTGTAAATAGTAATATTAGCTGAATAATAATAATTTATAATTTTTTATGTTAATCATTACTAGAAAAAGTGAGGTCGTGTAAGCAAGGTTATATGAAAACAAATGAGCGTCATCTTTTATCAAGTCTGTTTATACAGCCACATATGGTCATGCAAAGAAAGGTGTGTCTGGAATAAAGCATTTCTATTGAGCCCATGCTATTTGTTTACTCTGCAGAGACACCATCTACAGGCAATCGATAGGAGTAGCTGGTAATGAAGAATATTTAACTGACATTGAGACATTTCAATATATTTAATTCCGAAGGGATGATTACTTAGTGTCAAAATTAAAAATTTCCAATAACTTTGTCATCTATGATATATTTGAAAAAGTCAAAAAATTGGAAATTATCATTTTCAGCTAAATGTTGCTGTTTCCTTACACTTCAAAATCTTAAAAATATGAAAATTTTGAACTTCCTGTAGGGTGGTATTCATTTAGGTCATCAAAATTTCTTTTCATAAAATTCTTTTCGTTTCTGTGTTCCATGTCCGGCTTAAAAGTAACAGTGTATTGAATTAAATAAAATTTTCTTGATGTGACCAAAACCTCAAAAAGAAATCGATCGGAAAAATGTTCACATTTTGTATTTCGTTTGTGTTTTGCTTAATTTGGACTTTTTTTCAAATAAATAGAGCAAAAATCAAGACACATGATCAAAAGAAAAAGCAAAAGTGAAAGGGGTGAAGGGATTTTCTACTCTTTGGAGACCAATTCACATGTACCCTACCGATTTTATTTTTATTGTTGAAGAAAATATTATCTCAGACAAGCAAGCCTTCTGGCTCTACCTGCTGTAACCTCTGGATATCTTCATGTGTTACATGCTATCGGTTCATCTTGCCCACGGACAATATTTCATCTGACACTTGAGGAATTTTGGATCCATAGTTTTGCTTTAAAGATGTAAAATGCTCACGGACGGAGGGATAAACGGTCGTTGATAGTGACTGACTGGCATCAGAGTCATAAAACCGGTCACGGACAACAAATCTTTCCAATTTTACAATGAGCTCCAGAACACCACACGTAGAAACAAGAAGCAAACTAATTTCCTTGAGTTTCAACAATGCGGAGGCTTTTCTCCTGGTGACCACTACTTTAACTACGAACATAAACATTTTTATTTATCTTACTCTTCGCAAGCATAATCGTTTGGATGATTTATGTTTCATGGATGTTCTTGATTTTATGTGTGAATTACATCCAAAATATGTTTTACATAACAGTTATCTGGATTCCGACCCTACAATAACTAAGTTAATAGAGCAGTTAACGGCTGACCGAAGTCCAGTAATGATCCAGATTTACACAGAACATCTGTTAATGTGCCAATCTGGAAAGTCTGGAATTGACGTAACGGATTTCCATTCCTTGATAAAGATAGTGAATCATGTCAGATCTGTTTGTACGGGGAATAATGTCTGTTCACCAAAACGACACATGAAGCAAATGGAAAATTTAAGATTGACCGCAAACCTATTATTTTTGGCGCACTTGACAAAATCGCAATATTCCTATGCAATGAGTTGGCTGTAGGCAGAACCTCTGACTGCAATTTCAAAGAAAGAAACTTTCTGGAATAGCCGAAAACATCCACCATTTATTTGCATCAAATATTGTGTAATAATATGAAATAGTTTATAAGTAACGTATATATATTTTTTCTCAATTTGCTTGACAGCCATTTCTGTGTAGATAAAATAGGGTCTATAGCTGTTTAAGCTAATTTAAAGTGTCATGCTTGTGAGTTGTTTTGTATTGTTTTCATTAGTATTAAATATAGTAACAGAGAAATTCCACAGTCAGATTCAATTTTTGTGGTCAGTTCCACTGATCATCATTTTGAAGATTCCAAATTTGTGAATAAGCTTCCTAAGTTTTGGTACAGATATACATTAGATATGAATTTATTTGAAATGTATTTAAAGAAGTCACCACATTCATAGTTTTCTTTTAAAACTTGTAACTTTTCATAAAATATGAATATATTAAGTGCGATCAATCTGTACTATTTCCGCTTAAAGAAAGCTGATTTCTGTGTGAAGGAGGACCCCTCCCCGCCCTCACAGACCAGGAGAAATAGAGATGGGGACAATGGTCGGTAATGTAATGCTGATGCGAGGTGTTTCTTTTTTACAGGTTGAGATTAACAACCTTTTGTTTGATTCAAAACTGTACATTTTCCTTAATATCTGAGAATAGTATTTTGTACTAAATAATTCAAATGAGCTCGGACTGAGTTATTATGAGCAACTTCCACTACGTCAACTCAAAATTCTCCATCATATATTATAATTTAAAATTTCTAGTGAGGGCAAGAACACTTTACCTGGTTTTAGGGCCAATGGCTCAGCTTTGGGAGTTGATATACTGTTACAGTAGTATATATGTTATTACTAGTCTCATGGACCCTGGATATCCGCTGTTTACATCTCAGCTTTTGTGTAGGATCCGCGGCAGGTAAACAAACTAGATTTTTCGAGGAGTTTCATAATTGTTCTGTTTCTCTTGAATTATTGAAAGTTTGTGAGGAAAGGAAATTGAAATTGAAAAGCAGGCAATTTTCCCTCTTTTGAGAGCAAAATCCTTGCACAAAATGGTCAGGTTTTTCATTGTTGTTAGAAACGATGGATTTTTCAATGAGCAGGTTTAATTGTGTTCCGCCATCACCATGAAAAAATATTTTGGCGATGTTTACTTGTGTTCGATGTTTACCATGAAAATTAAAATTTAAATCAAATACATTACATAGAAAATGAATGAGTTTGGCGAAGTGTTTGGTGGAATAATGCAATGATTCTGAGAAGAGAAACATTTCCCGTGAACAACATCCATCGATGATATGATAGACCTGACGACCTCCGTTGCTAGAAAGTGAACCACTTGACGGTGACCAATCCAAGGATTACCATGAATTCATGTTGAAAAAGCCAAAGCTGTGATTTCTCTCAGCGCAAACCAACCGCTCTGGTGGATAGATTAAGGCCACGATGAAGATTATTAAATTATTATTGCAGTTTTCATGCCTTTATTTACTAAATATTTTCTTATTTCAAAGAAAGAAGTTGTGACTGGACCAAAGGTCTAGAATATATTGTCAGAATTGTTCTCGAGCCAGCTTGGGCTTTCATCTTTTGTTTCCTGTTTTAATATTTTGGTAAGAAATACTCGATACTTCTTCATGCATCACCTTGAACTTTGGTATCAATCTATGTAATAGGCACAAGATAGATCTACTGGTGTATCACCCAGCTTTATAACTGACATATGTGGCCTCTTTAGAACATAAACACAATCTCATTACAGATAAGTGATCTGAAGAGGCAGATAAAGAGCACTGGTGGGGCTAGATTCTTGAAAGGTGCTGTTAGCTAGCGAATTAGTGTACGCGGTTATACCTCTGACCTTCTAGAAAGTATCTTTTCGACGTAGAAAGACTGGAGAAACTAAAATCTAGACATTGCATGGTGTCCTAATCGCAGACCTGGAGGTATCGTTACATTCAGAAGCACAAAATAAAATATCATCATAGGCAAAACATCATCTAGTTCTGGTGACTGCTGACAGTCACTCCCTCAATAACGATGTAGAGCATTAACTCTAAGTAGATCTAGATCTTCAATAATTTAGTTCAACTTACACATTGTGGGCTTCAGGTCCTGAGGATCATGTCTTTCGTACATTTGTCTGTTTTCGTTGTAATATGTGCCAAAGTGAAGGCTGGTGCCAAACCATTTATATTGTCGCAGAATTAAATTGTACACATTCATTCTGATTACAGTCTTAAAAATTACATTAATTTGTACATGACAAAAAGGTAAACTGGTCAGCAATCAGTAGCAGATTCAGAAACTCGGTGGTGGGAGTAAAAAGCTTGAAATCGAAACAGATGCCATTAGCGACCACCACCATTTCAAGATGATCAATGCTTGAACATGTCCCTCCCTGGAATATCCACTAGTGTTCTTTTGATTTAAATGAGGTTGATTATATGTGGCATGGCTTATGAACCAAGAATCATTGACCAAACTTAGACTCATATTTTTTCATCTGTCATTCATGTGGAGAAAAATCACGTTGAGAAACAGTAGGGTTTTGACTTGAAATTTGAAAATATGACTGTATAAGTATCAGTGACATGATTAGTACTCCTGCACTGAGAGGTGAACAGGACTTGGCATTTTCCAATTGTCTCCAGATTAGAAGAATTCCTAACGGCTTTAAACTGAAATGATTTTCTTCTTGATTATAAAATCCGTATCAAATTTGATTTCAGTCCATTGTTGTTCAAAGAAAAACGTCTGCTGAGTGTGCTCTTGTGAAGCAGTTTTTGTGACTACTCGTGTTGATATTTGTTATAGTTTAAATATTTCCTGAAAATGAACACGCAACAACCTTATTTGAAATGAAGAAACAGTGAGCAGGATTTATTTCCAAAGAACAATATCACAATTGAAAAAAAATAAGATAAACTTAAGAGTAATGTTTCTAAAGCTTAAGGGAGAGTTTCATCACCCAAACATTCCAAAACTATTCCTGTCTAACACTCGTATATAGGTCTTTAATTTAAATGTAATGTAACTGAAGACTGTTACTATTATTGTGATTGTTATTCTTACTGCTGTTGATTTGTTTGTGGGATCAGGGCTCGCATAATTAGATCAGAAAATCCAGATCAGACAAAATTGTTGACTTTTACGTGATCTACTATCAGAATAAACAAAGCTTCCTTTCAAAGTAATTAGTGTGAATGTGATTGTCCAGTCAAAATGTACTCATATTTCTGTTGTTTACACTTTGTCGTCTACTCTTGACAAAAGACTGTTGAGAACATTACTAACAATTATCACCAAATATGGCCATCCAGTTAGCCAATGCACTTTGTTGTTCCAAGCATTGTTTGGGTATTAATGAACAAAATAGCATCGTCTGGACGTTTTGCAAAAATTAAGATGAAAATCAAATCCAGTTATTGACCCGCCCAGACTTAGTAAGAAACAAATGCCCCAAATTAGTGCTCAAAATCCGATCTGACAAGTCTGTTGGAAATCTTGATTGATTTGACTATCGATTTTCACCTACAAATACCCCATATTAAAAACATGCTTTGCATCACATACGGCCAATCTTTTCAATAACCACTTACCCGAAAGTTATACACAGTCGTGGACAAGAAATGAAGCTAAAACTGAACACAAAACCAGAAAATGGATTAATAGCACTCCTCATAATAGGTATGATTTAAATGGATCTCGTGAAAATTCAAGATGTACCAGGTGCTTCAAAACAAGGTATCATTACTAGAAATGAACGTGAAGTCGGGTAACCGATCATATACACGGACACTAATTGCAATGCTATTTTATTTATAGACATCGCGACAATGCCTGGAAGAACAATGCACATTGGTCAATTGCGACGCCATATTTCACGTTCATTTCTAGTAATGGAAATTACTTCGAAGCAATGAATTCTGTGCTGCAATGATGTATGCCATTGACGTTCATCTTTCGGTTAGTTTCATTTATTTACAGGATTCATGGTCCCTGACCTTTGACTATTTACATGTAGGATCCCTCGTAAGATAACCTCGGCATCTCCGCAATCGTACAAAATGAAAATATGCTGAATTGTTGAATTGAATCCATCAAAACAAATCAATGATTCAAAATTTGTTGAATGAATTTGATTCCAATCAAGTACATAATTTACTTTGAGCATCTTCAGTTAATATGTACGAGTAGTTGTTTGAATTTATCTGTCAACCTTTATAAAAAATGTTTGGCTGGACCCACTTTATCGGATGAGATTATAGTTGAAACGAACTATACGATCTGTCTGTTGTGTGGCTCTGGAAACCGGTTGTTTCTGTTTCTGATCTGTTTCTGTTAATAAACTGTATGAGATTACTCTCAGATAGATTATTTTCTTTCCAATAATCTTCTCATGTACACTACAGAACTACTGGTCATGATCTTGTGTGAAACTAAAAAAATTCGGGTAATGCGAGAAGAAGATCAATAAAAAAATGCACGAGAAGAAGCTTGACATAAAAATCTTGTAGATGATTATTTTCTTGTGTAAATTTTTTCATTCCCTCGCCCCGGGTAAACTCCAAAACAAGGCTCACTGCCATATCGGATTTTCTCGTAAAAATAGTTTATGCTAAATTTTTGTTCACATCATTAATATTGAAAGGGGCTAGAATCCCAAGTTGCGTGCAACTTTGAGAATGATGAATGTTGTTTATGATAAATATACCTTATGATTAATGGTCAGCCAGGTTAGGCTGATAGGTCTATCCTGGCCTCAACAATGGCATTCATGAATAATAAGTGGGGAGCAGAGACTGCAGCTTGCACCTCATATAAATAGAGATGCAGCCCAAGTTGGGTTGTTGTTGGATTTTGTTACTGAACTTTGTTGCTCAAAACACATACAGATCTTCTGTAGCCCTCTTAAACCCACTTCTGTGGTGCTTGAATGTAACT
>JBCAUG010275099.1:0-33300 GCA_038406175.1 Haplosyllis leylae
TGAGAAAGATCAAAACAGTTAAATGAAAACGGTTCTAGAATACTCGCATTAAAAAGAAATGCACGAAGCAAATATTCAACACACATTTGGCAAACAACAATACTCATTATCTATTCATAAACAAAATCAGAAATCATTCTCTGTACTTTCAACAAACATTCCGGTTTAGTGCACTACGTGCCGTTGATGCTATACATGCACTATTACATCCATTCCTAACAAAACGACCAATACCCAGAGATTTCGAAAATTATTTTTTCAAATACAAACTGCTTCAGTGATTACGGCTGAGAAGACACCTCGGGCTGTGCCCTACGTGGTCTACGGCACATCTTCTGGACTGTTTAAGGTGTTTAAAATACTTAAAACAATGTTTGTGAAAGAAGAAATACATCCAATTGTAAATAGTCTTGGGTGATGGTGCAGGTGTTACCTGTAATTGTTTTACTAATTTAGGAATACCATTTCTAAATCGTCAAAACAAGAAATTAACAAATTTGAAGAATTCAAGTGATAAAAGATAGCGTCCTAATTTTATCAAGCAAAGTAGTCTCAAAATTCTGTTCTGCAACAACTCAACAATATTTAACATTCATGAATTTTTTCCATTAAACAACTATTTTAGTAATTCTTTTTAGTCAGCCTGTGGAAGTGAAATATGTAATCACAACCCTAACATTTTCAAAACTTGCGGCATGTAAACGGCAATATATTCAATTTTACATTCGATTTATTGCAGTCTTTGTAAAGTATTCGTCACATTGGAATAATCTGTAAAATAAATTCTTGCTGGTTCTGTAGATATGTGTGGGGTGAGGGCATCGACTTTGTACATCATTTGCAGCATTGAAAAAGTACCCCAAACACACCTGTATATTAATGTAATGTAATACTGTGAAGATATTTTTAAATATCAATCATTTTACAACACTATTATAGTTGGACAATAATATTCAAATAACAACTATGATTTCTCTGCACAGGATCTTAGGATTTTTTTTCTTTTTGAAAAGCCACGTTCATCATTAATCTTTTTGGAAATGCTTCTTCAAATTTCTCCACCATCATCATCAACTGCAAATATCTGTATTTCCTCTGTATCTCCTTTTTCCAGGGAAATTTTCCTTCTGTCATCCGATGAAAGTTCTACTAGAACTTTGGGAGTATTTTTCGTAACCTTTTCACACCTTGGCACTGTATCATTAACTGCTCTCACTGGGCTTGGTATACTTGAATTTTTCTCTAGAGGTCTGTCTCTACAGGTATCTCTTGCAGTATTATCTTTGGTGCAACATTTTGAAAACATTCTGGCACACCTTTTCTTTCTCCGTTCCCTCTCGTACCTACATTTTTGCTGAGAAATGAAAGGTGAGCGCATTCCTCCCGAAGCAAATCTCTGCAGATATGTTCTTTCACATTTTTCAGGATGCCATCTATCCCAAACACCCAAAGGAATGGGTGGTGGTAACTGGGAACGTCTGTACTGTGAACTCCTAAAATCATATGGAATTATCTCCTGAAACGTATTCCGCCACATTGTTCTTCCGTCGGTATTTTCATCTGTACCACCAATTGACATTTGATCACCCACACCCTGCCATTTCTTGGGCACATCATCTTCCCTTGGCTGTGCCCCAACTGAAACTTTGTTAATTTCTTCAATCCTCTCAAAAGTCTCGGTGCAACAAACATGTATTGCAGAATCCTGTTGGCAGATGTGTGTGATTGACTTCTCTTTCTTAATAGTCTGGGTTTCCAATTCATCATCGCAGCACAAATCAATCACAACATCAGGTTCTATTTTGCAATCATTCCCCGACACCTTTCCCCTCACTTCTTCTGATGTGCTCGTAATTTCAAGCCGTCTTCTTTTTGTCCAGGGTGCTAATTTTGCTGCTTCAAAGATTTTATCGGAGTTCTGTTTATCTGAATTCTTCTGATGTCCTGTGATGTGATCACCACTAGTTCCTACTTTATTTTCATTTTCTTTGGCCGGACATGCAAGAGCAAAGAGGGCATCGTATGCAGCACCTACCTGCTTTTGCAGCAAGTCTGGACTTTTATGGCTTGACATACTGGGCCCTTCTCTTACAGAATTTACCACAACTGACTGTTGACTTTTATGGCTGGACTCTCCTTTCGCAGCTATTCGTTCCCTGTGTTCTATTCCATACGATGTATGGGTTGCTGAGCCAGCCAAAGGAGTAACAGCTTGACTTCTGACAGAACTTTGACTGTGATCATAACCAACAATTGGTCTTGAAGACCGTCCCTGATGCTGGCCTTCACTCTGATATGTTGCTGCCAAAAATGGACGGTTGAAAGGTCTTGCGGTCAAGTCATGCTGACGAGCTTCTTGTGGGTAATACGGGAAAGTTTGTGGTTGTATCCATCTTTGCACGGGATATCTTGGTGCCAGATCATGCCGTGGTAATGCTGGTGACTGGTAGCATCTACGTGTTTCCCGCACGTAATCTCTCCACATTTTACCTGCAGAGATAAAAATAACAAGTTTTCCTGCGTGAACGCAAGAGGCATACCGACCGCTGCGTCGCAACAGTTCACTTGGCTGTCCTATCCTGGGGGTACCTCCCCCCCCCCCCCCCCCGTGGACAAAGTGAAAATATTACCGTCTCTTGTACTACGTACGCGGTCGGTAATAAGACGGGGGATTAGATTAAATCTACACAGTGAAGTTCAATTACGTCACTCCGCGTCTTGACGTCTTCGATCGTTCTTGGTGACGGACGTAATTGCAGGCTCATTTGGAGTGGGCTAATTCCCCATCCTGGTGAGTATACTATAGGTTTGTTATCTTTTTTGTTCATAAAACGCCCATGAAAAAATGACTGCAACTATCACGGTGGACCGTACGTCGCCAAGTACAATCCTCAAGTGTCTCACTAAGCACTACTTGAACGTATCGTTCACGAAAACGTCTTTTCACATGGCACGACATAGATCTAAATCACACTTGTTCGTGGTTTTAATAAATTGCCTTGATGAATTTGCCTAAACACATTTGTTTCGTGATCGTGAAATTGTGCTGAGAACAGCCTGAAAATAACCTTGAGGTAAACTTACCAGGTGAACGTGACAAGGTTCTTTGATCTACCTTTACTTTTTCGTTGACTCTGGACTATTATTGCAGTAGCTTTGTTCTTTTCCAACCATACATGATACACGTCCGTCCTCTGGTTGTGATACGCCTCTTTTGATATGTCCGTTTAAGCCTTGGTCGAGTTTTTGAGCAAAAAAATACTGGATCTAATTTTTTTCAGTATCCTCTGCAGCAATGCCATTCAACTGATGGCCAGTTATCACACCTGGAAGTAAGCTTAAAAGCGTGAAGAAGAAATGGCCCTCGAGCGGGAATATTTTTTTCATTGCCTACAGAAAGAAGCGGGTGTAAGTTCAGTGCTGACGTGTCCACTGCGCATGTACAATAATAAAGATGGTGGACAGAACACTGACTCTAATAAAGATACTTGTGATTTTTAGCTGTTTTGGCGGTTTATTTGGTCAAGAAATTACTAGAATCTGTGCTGATAAATTATGCAGAGGTTTGTTTTCCTTTTAAAGTATCGATAAGGTTATCAGATGATCATCATCATGAGTGATCCAGACAAATGTAACCATCTAGATTCAGTCATTCAGAAACAGCTGGTGTAAACATCGGTCGGGTTATGCTTGCACCTGGATCTAGATCTAATATGCTTGTCGAAGACAAGTAAATCAGCTGTTGCTTACAAAACTAACGAATTGCCCATTTCAAAAACATCACGGCGTAGTCTGTCACAACTCCCAAAGAGATTTACCAAGAAGATCTCGGTTGGACCCCTGTCTTGGAAGAATGAAAAAACGTGCAAGTCCGATCTCAGTGCTGGTACTTGGCGACAGCGACTTATTGTTCAGCGAGGCTTGAGAAAATAACCGGAGACCCTCATGTTTTTTAAAGTTTTTGCAATTCCCTTGTGAACCATTATTTCTACTTTTCATTGAGAACGTTCATCGTGCAAGAATCCTACCTCTTTACGCCTAATTTAGCTATGAAGAATCTAATGACAGGCAATTGCGAACCTCCAGTAGGTGGCAATGCGAAATTCTCCAGTTCACACGGATATTTACTGTGAAAAAATGTCTTTATTTTAGGAACATTATCAATTGCAAGAGCGGTTGCTCAACATAAAAGCAGTGATCCTACGTCACTAAACTTTTCAAATGGTAAAGATATTCGAGTAACAACAAAGTTAGACAATCCACATTCAGAACTTTGGGGAGGAGAGGTAATTAAACATCTTTTTATCTTTAGCAAATGGCAATTTTTCCATTGGAATTATGTTGGATATTTCTTTTTCATTCATTTGAAATTATTTTTATTTGTTGCAGATCAATGGAAAATTTGGATATTTCCCGAAAACATTTGTAAAAGAATATAAAGTTTTAAATGCAGACCCACAGCATAGGGTTGCCACTCAGGTAAATATGAATAACATTCGTGTCACACTCAAAATTACACAACCTCATGAAAAATGGTTTTAAAATTTTCATTCAAATGTTTCGCTTTGAATTTCTGTAACATTTTTCTTTTACGTGGCTTTTACAATGATATTTACTTCACTTTATATTTTTACAAAAAGTACCTACATTTAATTATGATGTTTTGTTTCGTAGATAACACCTACCAGTTAAAACAAAATCTATGTACTTTTGAATATAATAATTGCAGCATATTCCATTGAGTATACGACAAAAAATTGAAGCCACTGGTTCAACAGAACCGAACCCACAACAAGATGGCAACACCAGCAATCAACCGACCAAGAGCGACCAGGAGTTTTTTGAGGATCTTAACCGGAAATACGAGGAGAAGATGGTGCAAAAACCTAGTGCTGAAGAAAACGTAGGGACTACCGAACAGAGCGGCACAAACCAGCAGCAAAATGATCCAACTGAAACGGATGATGATGGTAAGACTCACTACATTTGTTTAAAATTTCATAATTTAGTTTTACAATATAAAAGCAAGTTTAGCTGGTCTATGCGTTGTGTGCAAATCGATTGAAAGAATATTTATTGAAATTAATTGAAAGAATATTCCTGCAGGTGGTGGTAATATGAATTCCTTCTCCAGAGCTATTTCATAAAGTCTGTAGCTTTTAATATCATTAATATTAGGCGAAACGGCACAACACGAACAGACAAAAGTTGGTGATCCGACCGAGGTAGCTGACACAGAAGACGTCGAAGAAGCCGTAGATGGTCCTCAAGATGGTAAACTGTTGAAATAGCTTTGAGCAATAGTCACTAACTTACCCCTGGTTTGCTTGCAAATTTTGCCTATTTACTTCAACTCCCCCACACATATGAAAAAATAGAACATCTTGGTGTGAATAAGTAGTTATCTTTATTTCAAATTTACTGAAATCGAGATCCTTTTTTTCGGGTCATTGGAACCGTATTTTGAAGTTTGGGTGACTGGTCATAATATTGAAAGCTGCAACAATGTCACTTGTCTACTGTGACGTTCCTGATATATGTACCCGAGGTATAAGTTGCACATAAGCCAATAGTCCTTTTTGCAGCTTCTGTTTCTCTTCATGATAGCTTAGAACGTTTGTCATTACTTTTTTGCAACTTCATAATATGTCACTAATATAGATCTTCATTATAGTAGATTGCATTGTTTTTCCTACTAATCCGGGTTTATTTATTGGAAAGTTTCCAAACGACCCGTTCCTTTATTTTCATGAGATTTGTTTCTGTTCCTTTTATTTCCTTTCCCTCTATTTCCTCCTATGTACAGATCTGGTGGAAGAGAATAGTGCTTCCGAACAACCACCTTCAGGCTTTTTCCAATCGATAGGTTTGTTTAAACTTATTTGATTTGGGAGTCAAATAATCTGTGCTTGAACCGCTTTTCACTGACCGACTTATTCGAAACAGTAATGTTAATTGGTGTGAGAACACCCTTAAAGATCAAATAATACTCAAAGCAGAAGCAAAAATATCTTGATGAAATAAACACACTGTAAAATTTCGCTTGTGTGGTACGATACTTATTCTAAAGAAAAACAAAGAATACCAACATTTGCTATGCATTTTCATTTCCAAGGAACAACACTGAGCGGTATGTTTGGAGGTTCCAAAACAGGACAAGAGGAGAAACAAGTTGATTCAAACACAGTTGAAGAACAGGTACGTACTGTTGAAAATAGTATGCAATGAATGTTAAAACCCATCACATTAACTGTGATCACGTCATGTACTGTTATTATTTTGTGATCTTTTAGATGTATTGTTGTTAAGCGAAATCCAAAAAGTCGGATTTTTTTGTAGAAAGCGGCTGAAACAACAGAAGAGATGAAGAGCGGTGATGAACATGCGACGGATAGCACAGGTAAGGAATTACACTTGGAATTGAGGTGTGAAATAATTAATGATTACTACATGACAAATCATGAAATTTACATGAAGTTAGTAAAAGGTTTGCGATGAGTAACGATTTTTTCTGAAGATTTCAATTGTAGATGTTCTTTAAACTAACAGATTGACTTCTAGATTTCTCTGGGTGTTTTCAGACTACGCGTTTGACGAACTTCGTCTCCTTCTACATCTCATTAGTTAATCTTCTTCTATACGGTTAATGACACACACACACAATTTACATTCTGATCAATTGTGCTAACTCTCGCTTGCTTACTACGATGTATATTAGAGTTAAAGAAAAAGCTTCAAGAAGACCAACTTGCCCAAATAAGGAGCAACTTCCTAAGACGCAGGCTTCACCAACATGCCTCACCCTCACAAGGTCAAACCGACGACGAAATAGATGGTAAGAGGGGAAAGCATGGTTTTACGTGACTGCTACATGCTTGGTATTGCTGGAAACTAACGTCATGCTCGTAACAACGAAAGAAGTTATTTGAAGGAATGTTAACTCATGTTTGGTCAGCTTTTATCGGAGAACTGTAACACTGGTTCATCAAATAGTAAAACAGTCCAACTGTAATTACATTGATGTATTGCATGCTTTTAAACGGTTTACTTTGCCAACTAACATTAAAAATGCACGGTGGAGTCAACAACGTCACAACTTTAACACTCTGACTTGTGGAGAACATGTTTGTGAGAAATAGCCTCATAAAGTTTGTGGAAAATATTAATATCATATACGGCTAGATTAAAGTATTTTTCTGAATCAATGAAGCTAATTGGTTAGAAAAATATTTAAGGTAAATTTGCGTTGTCGCTTGTCGCGGGTTGTTTGTCAAATTTTGTTAGTTCTATATTTACTTATCCAACACAATGTCTCATGCACTTTAATTTTGTATTTCTTTTTGTATTTAGTTAGCTCTAGTTATATATTGTAGTAAAGATAAACTGTAACACGTGTGATGTATGGACGTTGCATTCGGTGCAAATCAGTGGTAATATTGGAAATAACATTATAGAACGTCAAACTTACTTTCAGAGCTGAACAAAATGCTGGAGGAAAAGTATAACAAGGTGAGTCCAGAAGAAGGAAAAACATCTGAGAACGGCGAACAAAGTGGCACTCTAGATGTTAAAATTCACAATCAGGAGCCTCCTGAAAGTCTGCGCCATAGTGACACTAGTAAGCAAAATGTTGATGATTTGCATGTCAAAAAGAGTGAAATGAACCTGAAGCATGATAACACTCCTCATGTTGAAACTAATATAAAACAGACTACTAATACACAGCACATGCATGTGAAGAATGGCGCAAAAGTAACTGCCAAAAGTGAAATCCGAAAATCAAACACAGAAGAAGAACAAATTGTGAGTCATGAAGATGGGACCATTCAAGTCGGTGACACGATACAGGCACATATTGCTCAACGTGACACTAGAAATATACGATTACCACTGACTGAAGAATCAGAAAAGCAGTCAAAAAGCGAACAACAGAAACAACCTGTAGAAGGTATAGAATTAGAACAAAATTTTCCCGAAGAAAACTTGCAGCACCAGAAAGAAAATTTAGTTCATGATAATCCTGAGAAACAAAATGCAAACGAGCGCGATGGACAGCCGAAAACTGAAGCAAATAGGCAGAATGTGAGAAATCAACAAACAACGCACCTTGAAGACTTGCATGAAGGTAAAGGTGTACACAAGCCAGGACAAATAGATTCCAGTTTATTAGAAACAGGAAATAGTAATGAACAACCTTCCCAAGGAGAAATTAATCCGTCTCAAGAACAAACCAGTCTTAATCAAGAGAAAAATTCAAAAGCGAACGAACAGCAAAATCAATCTACTGCACCTGAAACTCAGAGTAAAAATAGACAAGGTGAGCAACTTGCGCAGCAATCATCACATAACAAGCGTGACGCAGAGCATTCATCTGAGAATATCAACATACCAAAGGCTCATCCTATTCCAGCTCAACCAGACGCACAGACAAAGAATCAACAACAGCACCAAGACATGGCAGGCCAACGCGTGCTACAAACCAACAATCTGCATGAAAAACAACCCGCCCCAAGCAAGCCTGATATACAAAATGTAAATCAGCTGAACATCCACCAGATAGAGAAACAAAATGTGAAAACGCAACAGAAAGATCCGATTGGATTCGGAACTGAAGCGCGGAAAGATGTTCCAGAGTATAATGCTGGTGGGCAACACAGACCTGATATGAGTCGGGATTCTGGCGACCCGGTAAACCAAGGCGAATCACGACAGCAACAAAAAGAGACTGCACCCCAGGGACTTTTTCCTGAGAGCCTAGACCAAGTGAGCCCTGGACTTTTACAAATGAACGAACAACAGGTTCATCAAAGTAGTACACACGACCAAATGAGACTCCATATGCAGGTTTCAGAGAATCAATACACTGGTACTTTTCAGCAGGGATCCAACAGTTTTTCGGGAAATGGCCAGTTTCCAAACTCTGGATACCCGAGCTCAAGTATGTTGGGTGTTGATCCTCGGTTTGCGCACATGTATCCCCCTCACATGCAAGGTCACGGAGGACCTCCTCAGTTCCCAGATGTCCCAAACTTTGCTAATGGATTTGGCACAAACCAGCACCACGATCCACGATTTTCAAGTCATCCTGAAATGCATCAACATCTACATCAGTTTATGGACCCTCATATGAGTCATTTTGCGCATCAGTCTTCAAACGAGCAGCGAATGGGTTCATTTGGACATCTAGGATCACCATCTCAAGCAGTTCCTAGTGTTGAAAAACAAGACAGTACATTCAATCCAGAAACTGCCCATATTTATACAAACCAAGAACAAGGTAATAAACCCCTCTTACTTGGTCCAAGTTTACAACCACCCGCAGAGTATTAACTGAAGGAATTCCTTCAACGTTTTTACCCCTATTCTCAGCATGTGTAATTTTTGTAAAAAGTAGTCGAGTTTGAATTATGATGCATTCACACTCACCTAGAACGAGACCGAGACAGACACTGAGACCGATTAAAATGGCTCACATAGAATTGTATGAAGGTGTTCACACTGCACCGAAACCCTCTCACTGGTTCCGTTGGCTACTTTTACCCTTTTTATCGGTATTGGTCTTGGTCTCGGTACCGGTGTCGGGCAGTGAAAACACACCATTACAGTTTCGTGGTCATTGTGTCCAACTTGTAATGGAGTATCTACTGTATTTGGTTTTAATGTTTACATGTGTCAAAGTTTATTTTCAGAATTTCTGGCAGTGTGTTGTTGCTTCAGTTTTTGCACCTTGAATGTGAATTTATGCACTATCTCCAGGAATGTTCAGTACTTGTAATGCCTCGCTAAAATAACAAAATAACCTCTTAAATGACTGAACGTTTCTGAGTTCATCACTTTCCAGATTACATTTTTTGTTGATTTCATTCAGTAAACAAATTTTTAAGTTACATTTAAGATTTTGTCTTTCTTTTTAATATTTATAGACTTTATTAAGAACAACTTTTTATTTAAACTTTTAGGGGTGGTTGGTGATGTATCCCCAGAGTCGCTTGGTGGTAGGTCTAACAATGTACATATGGAAAACGCTTATAACGCTAATGCTCACAATAAGATAGGTAAGGAAACTAGTGATGGTAATATTAATCAAGGCTACAACGCAGAAAACGAAAAAATGGGCGGAGTACATCAGGAAAGTGGAGATAAACACATCATATTTGAAAATAATGACAATCATATGCAAATGAAAACAAGAGATGAAATATTAGACCTAGAAGATACAGAGACGCCGCAAGATGCAAAAGCGAATATTCAAGAGGAAATTGATACGAAAGAAATGCAAGATGAAATAAAGAAGGTTCAAGAGGAAATTGATATCGAGTCTCCTATGGTTTTTGAAGGGGACGGGAAAGAAACAGATAAAGGTAGTAAGGCAGCGGAACAAGATGACAAAGAACAGTCAGCAGTTTTTGATGATGATACAACGATCCGTGACGATCCAAACGTATACGGTCATCATGAAGAACGGTTTGATGCCGAAGTACTGGAGTTATTTGAAGATCATACAGTGGATCAAGAGAAAATCGAGTACGATACTGAGATGGATCACATTGATGCTTCCTCGTTTAATACTCACGATGGAGATATGGATGAGATCATACCAGAGGTCATTAATATGGAACGAGGAAACCAAGAATTTACAATGGAAAAACAAATGGTGGGAGAAAGTAATTTAGAGGTGGCGGGAACAGATAATTTTAATACATTTAAGACTCACCATGGTTTTGAGGATAATTTGCAAGAATTTGAACAAGTTTCAGATATTCCTGACGATACTGAAGATTCCACAGAAGATCAACAACATTTTCCAGACAATGGGCATTTTATCAATAATGAATATAGTCATGGACATGATGAAGAAGTGGATTTCCCGGAAGAGGAAGTCTATGAATTGGACGAACAAAGCGAACCCGAAGACTTTCTCCACACTGAGGAAGATATTCTAGATTTAATGTACGAAGATCGTCATCTTTCTCCTTACAGAAAAATGTTTAAAGAACATTTTGGTAGCTATCCCAATGAAGAAGAGTTGCTACATTTATATAAACAGGTGGCGGGTGATCTTTTTTCATTAGATAATACGGATGATGAGAAGGAGCAGAGATGGAAAATCTACAGTGAAGTTTATCTACATCACTTCAAGGAATCGCATCTGCGTATTCTAGGTTATTATCCTAATGGCGAAGAAGTTTTTCATTTCCAGAAAATCTTCCACATGCATCGGGAAGACTACAAAACGATGGATCCCGAAGAATTAAGGTTCGACGCAGAATTTGGTTATTTACCAAATCATGATAGTGATGATCCTCATGAATCTAAATTTAATATTCCAGAGGTAAATGATGAAGTGGGAGAGAAAGGAAGTGCAGAAGATGAAATTCCGAAAGATATCCATGTTGATCCAACCGAAGCTGATGATGACGATTCAACAAATGCTGAAAATGAAGATCTAACCGAACTTGATCCCACGGATATAGAGGAGGAGGAGGAGGAAGAAGAAGAAGTGGAAATGAACTTCAATAAAATGGAACAGAATCCTAAAGTCGAGGCTGATACAATTGAGAAGAAAGACGCACTTCCAGATGAAAAACAATCAACTACAGAGGAAACAAAAGAAACTGCCAATGGCATGACTCAAGGGGAAAGTAAGGAGACGCAGTCCAATGACAACAATGAAAAACAAGAATTGTCAGAAAAGATTGAAGACGGATCATCGGATTCATCTCCAGACAAAGAAAACTTGCAGCCATCACATCCAGAAGGAACTGTAGAAATAAACAACGGACAAGCAGACAGTCATGACCGGGAGCATGAAGCCAAAGAGCAGCAATATGGAGAACCTATTGATATAACTGAAAGAAACGAAGACGGCAATGTACCAGTTAGCACCCATGTTGATAGCCCTTCACCCGTTGAAAACAAAGGAGAAACTGCTGAAGCTGGCGATGCCGTTATTGAAAGCGAGGGTATGCTTACAAGCGGCTCAGTACAAACTGGAGAAAAAGACCAACCTGCAGAGAAGGAGTTGGGAGAAAGCTCGGGAGCCCCAGAAAATATTATGCCAGTCCCAACTTCTTTGAAAGATGAAGCTCAACCGCCGTCAGAAGAAGACAAGGGAAACACTGTTGTTGATGATGGAGTTACATCGATTGTGAATAAAGATATCACCACAGTGATTCTTGACGGAACAACTATGATAGAGAATGAAGACGGGCCTGAGGTACTTATGACCGCCGGATTGAACGACCAAGTCGAACCAAGTGCAAATATAATTGAGAATACACCAGGGCAACCATTGTCCGTCTCCACACCTGATCTAAATATCGAAGAGTCGAAGCCAACAACTATTACATCTAGTGAACAAAATGTACAGCAAGCAGAGGGTACAATAACACATTCACAAACACAGCACAACACACTACAACCAACCGAACAGACATATTCTCTTTCTTTAGCTCAATCAGATGAGCAAATAGGTCAGAGAGGCGGTCTGCAAGCAAGTGGATCTCAACAAGGTAGCGTATTAAGTCAGGAGCATGATAACATTAAAACTAACAATGGTATTGAAACAGAACCTATTGTTCCTCATGCAGGACAAGCAGAAGTTTCCGAAATAAGTGCTAATGGAGTTTTAAAAGAAGGTGGTGTGGAAGGGCCTGGTGTTCTGAATGGTACTAATGAATCTGCAGGTGAGGCTTTGACTGGTGGTACTGTCGCTAGGCCAGATGACGCTTTGGGTAAGAAGGTAGATCCATATTCACCTTCGGGAGAGTATCTTTCAAGAAGCTTGCAAAGTCACCAGCCTAGTGCTAATGTCAACCAGCCGGAAGGCGAGCCTGATGTCCCTCCTCAAGCTAACATACATACTAACGTTGATGGAGATGCACCAAACAGCAGTGAACAAGCTACACTGGTACCTGAGAAGCAGCAAAGTCTAGAGGCTGCAGAACAACGTAATGACAATTTACCTTCACAATCTACAGAACAAGAGGTGCAACCCCCGCCAACCGAAGTAGTAACACCACCAGTTGCGCCAGAAGTAGAGGATGTTATGCCAGATACGCAACAAATGGATACAGTTACCGAACCGACACCAGTAGTTGAGGAATTACCCGACGTCAAAGAACCGGAAACTGTGCCTCCTGAGCAGCAGGAAAGGCCACCTACCGACAAACCAGTCACGGATGATCA
Organism: Haplosyllis leylae; assembly: GCA_038406175.1. Lineage (NCBI taxonomy): Eukaryota > Metazoa > Annelida > Polychaeta > Phyllodocida > Syllidae > Haplosyllis > Haplosyllis leylae. The sequence continues at coordinate 13,189 of JBCAUG010275099.1, forward strand.
GGTTGATCAGCCGTCGCCCTCAGACGACCTTCCTCCAATCAGTACCGATTCCCCTCCACCCGAAGACAACCCCTCAGATCCCTATGCCACAGACGATTTCCAGGGAAGAAAAATCCCAGATGATACTGATAAAAAGGATGAGGAAGAAACGGCTAGTGAGGGGTGGGTAGTGTGGTATGCCCGAAAAGTGGATGGGATTATTGGTGTGTTGGACCCAGTACTTGTCGCAGTAGTGGAAAATGTAAGTATCAAACTCTTTACTTTTACTATTCTCGGATATCAGACTATTGAGTACCAGGTTTATTGTCATAATCAGCTACATATTTTGCATGGATAATTTTAATATCCAACAAATTCATGTGTTCCAGTCATTTGCATGGTTGGAAACGTTCGAGGACAGTATAGAAGAGATTTTAAATCAGGATCTAATAGTTTACGGTCAAAAAATGGTACATTTCGTTTGCAAAGCTGTTCACATTGCAGTTTTAATTTTGTTCTTGTTACAAAGAAACTGTCATTGTTGCTTCGGTGTGTGGGTTGAAACATTGCTTAATCGAGTATACTTTAAATGCCAAATGCATATTTTGTTTAGATGCCGCCATCAATTCAAAAGTTCCTGGAACATGAACCGTTCGGAATGCCGAAGCATCGAGCTCTTTTAATGGCTTTTGGTACTACTATCATGCTTTGTGTTCTTTCTATGACCCTAGTGTGCGGGAAGGTAAGTTGGTCGGGCTACTTTGTGCAGTTTAAATTGTGTTTTTGGTGCTTTCAGCATATCGTTTGTTATTCTTTTTTTTTATAATTACAGAACAACCAACAGCCAGATCCCCGGATCGGTAAGAACAATAATTAATAATTAAGTAATAATCTATATTTTGTGCCGAAAAATAAAAATAATAAAAAATCACCGCCTTTCAGGGGAAACAAATATAGTGCTGTCATGAACTAAATATTTTGAATTCTAGCTAAATACGCAAACCTGGAAGAGAAGTACTTCATTGTAACAAAGGAAAAAGAGGGTTTAGAAGAGACTCTTGAAAGGTCGAACAAAGAGGTTTGCCATTATCTTCAAACGAGATCGACATCGACAGATGCACTGACGACATTGCCCTTTCATTGAAACTTAATTATTGTTGTAGGTTAGGGAATTGAAAAAAATACTGCAGGATGTAGAGAAAGAAAACGAGGAAAATAGAGCTGAACTTCAAACAACCCAGGTAATCCTTTTGCACGGCATAAATCTCCCCGGAATCGACAATTAACAAATAAATTAACACACTACATGCAACATATTACCAATTAAGTATAATCAGCTGGATGTTGGGTGGGTGGGATGTAATGGTTGGCACTAAGTAATGATTTAGTTATTAATAGTTAATTATTCATCTTTCAGCTACACAATTCTTCAATGAAGCAACAAGTATCGGATTTACAGGAGCAAATGATGCAATTACAACAAACCATAGAACAGTGGTCTGCAAGTTACTATGCCAAAGATGCAGAGGTAATGTTTCCTTTTTTCAAACAAAAGTGATGATTTGTGATTGAATTTAGATATGAATTAGAGCAATATCAGTTTCTGTACATTAGTTGTATTTCTTACAAAAAAAATCTCGTCATTTCAGAGTCAAGAATACCAAACGCAAATATCAACTCTAACTGAAGCAAAAACTGATTTGGAAAAGCAATTAGAAGAGGTAATAAAATGATTGTACAATATTTATGTATTTCATAACAAGACGGGCAGTCCAAAATTGAATGACAAGAAGGGCAGGGTTGCTACGGCACAGGGAAAATAGGGAATTTGGATGTTCATTTTTCCAGACAGGGAAAGCGCAGGGAATTTTTTTACACGGGGAATTTACCTCTAACACTGGGGAAATTTTGAAGTTTTGAAAAGTAAAGGGTGTGCCAGATCTGTCATTGGATGTTTTCTTGGCCTTTGGACTTTACAATTGTAGTAAATTTTCAGTTGGTGAATTGGAAAAGGGAATGAGGTCATTGTGATTGTAGTTTAGAGCGTATTACAGCTGTACCAGTATAACATTCTGGTAATAGTAGAGTACATGTTATTTTAATGCCTAAAACACAGGTACAAAACTGAGAACTCGGGGGGAGAGGAGGGGGAGGGGGACAGAGGGAATTTTAGCAGTCAGAGTGCGGCAACAAGTAAATGGTTTCCAAAATCTATGTTAAGAAGTTGTGTGCTTGATTTTTTTTTTTTTTTACTTGAAAAGGTAAAGAGTTATTTGGACCTCACGAAAACATCAAGCACTGATTTGGAAACTAAAGTTATGGAGCTGAATGAAGAGATAACCGTATTACAGCAAAGTAAAGATCACTTGCAGTTGGAAGTAGAGACATGGAATGAAAAGTAAGATCCTGCTTATGAGATATCTATGACAGATGTATTTATGCTTTTCTTTGATGTCTTCGAGAACTTCTTCAGCTAATGGACATTTTCATAAACCTTGCACGTCCACTGGTAACTATTTCTTATTTCAAAATTTTTTCTTCAGATGTAACTTTTATTTCTTACCTCATGGGAAATTATCTCTTGCAGAGTCGATGAGCTAAAAACGCAATTAAAAGAAACTGAGCAGGAAAAAGAAGAACTGAATGAAAAAATAGCATTCAAAGAGAATGAATTAGTGGTAAATTACTTGTCTTAATGAAATTTTCTCTGACAGCTGTGAACTGTTTCAATATGAGTACTCGAGCCTGAGGTAGCAGCGTGTAGTACAATGTACGAATAAGAAAGCTATGAAATAGGAGTATGTCATTGCTGTCGGAATATTTTCTTATTCAAGGTGATGAAGGACTGTTTCAAGCAGCTGAAAACGGTGGAGGAATCAGTCAAGAAAAATAAGGGAGTTTTAGAGAATGGCGAAGATCCCGAAGAAACAGAAGATGATGACGCAGAAGATGATGCTGACGGTATACTTTTTATTTTGTCATTTTGTTCCGATCGTCCGAAAGCCGCTTGATATTTCGTATACTTTGTAAATTATATTCTGTTTATATTCTGGATTGAAAGCACTATTAAAACGTACAACATGTGGGCTTCTAAAGTATGATTCATTTATCATTAAAGGAGATATGAGTGCCGAGGTGCAGGAAAAAATAGATGCCATGATGGATGTCAGCAGAGTCAGTGCGTTGTTAAAAGCTGCCGAGGAAGACCGAGATCATATTAAACAAAGATATGAGATAGAAATAGAGCAACGCAAGGAATTAGAAAGTAAGCTTCGAAATGTCATGTCAGGATATACCATTAAAATATTTAGTTTTTAATTACTTAGTTTTGGTTATGACAACATTTTCACTTGTCTTTGAAGTGTGTTTCACAATGTTAACGCGTTTTAGTGCCCACAGATAACATACGAATTGGTCAATACTTTTTCATTCACTGATTCAGATGAAGTGGCAAAACTAAGACGAGAGAGTGAAAAGTTGCAGGAAGGTCATCAGAAAGCAGAACAGAAAAGTATTGAAGCCAGTACTAAATTGTCAGTATTACAGCAGTATTTCAAGGAGAAAGAAGTTGAATTGCAAAAGTAAGTTGTACGTCGCAGGTACCATTTTCTTAGTGGAACAGTTTATGTATGACCGCAGTTACAAATATCTGAAGATACAGTTTGTAATGTTACAGTTTGATTCTTTTGCAGAGAACTTGGTGAACAGGAAATTTTAAAGAAAGAAAAGGCTTCATTACTCGCCAACAAAGACGAAACAGTAAAGACAATGGAAATGGAAATGTCCATGGCAAAGTAAGTTTTTTTCGCTCTAAAAAAGTAAAGTAAGATTTCAAGGCAAAATGATACTGTCAGTTGAGTATTCAACCCAGTATTAAACCTTTCGAATAATATTCGTTACAGAGAAAAAGTAGAAGATCTACAGAATGAAATAACAAAGGTAGAGAAAGATTACAGAACACAAATAGCTGTGCAAGAGAAGAAGGCTCACGAAAACTGGGTAATATATTTCACTCAAATGTCTTTCTTTCATGAACAATTGACAATACATGTTCTTGTTTGGATAACTACCTAAAGAAGGGACAAATTATCTGCATCTTTAGATGTAAATATAGACCAAGCTGCTAGATCAATGTTTTGTTTTGTAGTTGTCAGCGCGACAGGCGGAACGTGAACTAAAGGAGGCAAAATCAGAATGTGCAAGCCTAAGACAAAAGTACGTTTGTTATTTATGATAATTGTTATTTAGTAACTCAAGGCCCAAATGTCAGAAACGTTGTTACAAGGTTAAATGTTCTCTTCAGATTGGTGGAGTTGGAGAGGTTACGGGATATAGACGGGACTGGTCCACCTCTTGGACCGGGTTTGATCCGACCTCTACCACAAAGAGGCATGTTGCCCCCAGATATGATGAATGGCCCTCCAAGTGCTTATCGATCTCCTCCTCCTATGGATGGACGGCCAACGTCCAGAGGTTCTGGGTCCATACATGGACCCCAATCGCCACCGCTGTTCAGGTAAAATAATGTATGAACTTATTTTTAAAAGCTTGCATTGGGATAAATCTTGATGAGAATGTTGTACCGACCGAAATAAAGTTAAGAATTATCTGTACCAGCACTCTTCTATATTTTCAGGGATGATTTTAGAGACTCACCATTTAGTGATAGACCTTTAGCGCCACCACATTTGAGACCTCCACCACCGGGCGGTGCTCCTTTTCCTCCTCCAATGCATCCGATGGACAGACCTCCCTTACCGCCGTTGGATAGAGACGGCAGGCCTCTGCCTCCTTTGGACAGAGACGGTAGACCGTTGCCGCCATTTGATATAGATGGGCGGCCATTGCCACCATTGGATCGTGATGGCAGACCTCTACCGCCATTGGATAGAGATGGCAGACCTCTACCGCCACCCTTAGACAGAAATGGCAGACCATTACCTCCACTGGATAGAGATGGTAGGCCATTTCCGCCACCAGATCAAAGGTCTCCTCATCCGTTTGATAGAAAAGGACCGCATCCCCATGACAGAATTTCACCCCCAAACTCACGATACAGGTAAATACGGCATTTCTGAATGTTGTGTAAAAGTGAAAGGTAATGTTAAAAAAATATCATGTCTTGTCGGTTTTTAGTCGCGTCATCTCAAGAGCAGAGCGACTTATCTTCTCTCCACGATGTTAGTATGATTGGTTGTATGTTTTCCTGGATGGTAGTTGTGTTTTTCTAATTTTCAAAATTTTATTGGATTTCGAAAATTCCAAAACCAAAATGTGTTTCGGTTCATTCTGAGCGCCTTTGATTGTTGGACTACCCAACCACTATCATCTGGCTATCTAGCTTGCAGATTAGCTATCCATCTGGCTGTGCATCTATTTAGCTATTCATCTAGCTATGTATCTATCTATTTATCTATTCAGCTGTCTGTTTAGCTATAGATATCTAGCAATATTCATCTGGCTATCTATCAAGATATCTTAATAATCTACCTAGCTGTATCACATAATTAGATAGGGCGCCACACAATACTGGCAAGCATTTTTTTTCCTCATAGGTCAGCGATCATGGAAACTTCGAATCTGAAATTGTTATTTTACGTCGCTCACTACTGTTTTTCCCTTTCTGGCATAACTGCTGGATAAACTATTCAGTATTGTGTCATTGCAATGGCAAGGACATTGACGAGATATTTAAAGGACTGCCCTTTTAAATGACGAAAGTAATAACATTTTGTCAATCGGGAGGTTTTTAATTTATGCATTTTATTGGTTCATTTGTAACTGATCCAGAAAGCGAATATTCAAGGTTTTCTGTGGGAATGACAATAAAACAAGTACTCCACCTTACTATTTCAACCAGTGGATGTTATTTTACAAATGAATGAAACATTTATCCAATTTTATTGGGAATGCACTCTGACTGGGTGTAAACTTTTTCAGATGACATGTACATGTATTCTTTTGACGGTATGCGATATTGTAACATTAATACGTTGTAACGTCATGGTTCAGGTCTCCACCACCAGACTTACCGGGAGACAGACGAGGTCCGCCGCCACCAGGGTACAGAGGTGGGCCTCCCCCTCCGGGTAGACCATACCCTCCCCATGATGGTAGATCTCCTCCACCTGGAGAGCCTAGACCAGGTCAGTTTGTAACTACAGTATTTCTAGCAACCAAAATTCCTAAACTTGGTATTTTAGGATTCATTCCTACTGTTCTCGATGTTTAGAATGCGCACTAAAATCATTCTTAGTGAATTATGACGTTGTATTTCAAAGCCAGTTTATGTTTTGTTTTACTTCTTGTTATATTTATTGTTAAAATATGCTTCAACACAGGAGTTTGACCGTTTAGCTGTGAATAGTCAATTGGTGAGCTTTTATTGGTGATATAGTGTTTGAAATCATTGTAAATAACATTGTCTAATTGCATGGAAAAGGTTGAATTAGAGCTACTTTTCCGATGTCTTATAATAACAGAACAAGTGAATTTTTAAAGAAATAATACCCAGCACTCTTTGGTGAAAACCCAATTCAAAGATCTGCAAAGCACTTCGGCAAATGCAGTCTTAGTCTAAAATACAAAATATCCTTGACGCCAACTGGAGTAAAATGGATGTTGTTGACAGAAAAGTATCTGTAATTCAATCGTGGTTGTGGTGTTCACTTTTGGGTCATGAATCGCATGACATAAAATCAAAATTTGAGAAGGAAATCACATTTACATAACATGCTGGATTTTACCAAATTTGTGAATATGTTCTTCCTTTTGGTTTCTGTCCGTCTCACTTGCCATACTTCAAAAATATTATGGAAAAAGTAATAATCCCATTCACAGTCACAGTTACTAATCGAAAAAGTATTTTTGGACTTAAGGTTTAAAATATATGAAGTGTTTGCGTTTTATTTACACATGTGATTGTTTCTACCATTGCAAAATCGTGAATGATCAAAACATGTAGAATTTTTGCGAAATGTAAGTTTTGTGACCATTTTTGTTTGTGACAGTGACTGCGATTCCCAAACGAACGTTTAAACGGTTCTCCGTGCTCGCAATCGCAAGGGTAAAAATACTGGTGTAAATAAACCATTACGTATCCTTCATTTTCAAGAAAGTTGGAAGTTCTCTAGATTTCACCAACTTTAATTAATGCATGTGGTATGGGATGACAAATGTAACAATTTTTCCCCTAAAACAGATTGGTGCCTGGTATTGGAACCTTTGTCTTATTCACCGCCACGGCTGGTTCTTCGTGGTATTAACAAGAAAAGCATTTTTATGTTGTGGTTGAAACTGTGGTTTCATGTTTCGTTTTTATCAGCACAATACAAGTGGGCGTTTTTTATCACGTATCATATACGACATACCTTAATGCATTTACGACTCAGGGCCCGTTTACACCAAACGTCAGCATCAGCGCAGAGTCAGGTCTGGGATGACACTAGCAATACAGCTCTCATTGAAAACAATAGAGTTGCTCCAAAATAGGTTGCTACCCTGTTCTGGAGTGACTCGATTTGTCTCCATTGTTTTAAATGCCACCAATATGACTAACGTCATCGCAGCATTGACTCTTGTGTTGATGCTGATACTTGGTGTAAAGGGACCTTACGATGTTGCTGTTTTTGCTTTGCGATAACCAGGAATTTAAATTAAATCATGCGCTTATTTTTCACAACTATTTTGACATTTCAGATCCGCGCACATCGTCACCCTACAGTGGGACTGCTCCGCAGCGCTTGCAGCAGGGATCTCGCCCAGATTCTCGGCAAAAGCAAAGCTTCGTGTAGGACGTCGGAAATACGAATAAGGGAGGTGCACCTGTTGTTGGTATTGAATTTTTTACTGCAGCAAAATGTTCCATGAAATGCGTGGGGTGAATGTTCGTGAATGGTAGTCTTACAGATTAGCAATAGAATATCATTTAATACGTAAATTCTTCATTTTTGGAAGCAGCGAATGGTAAATTCATAAGTATTTATGCATCAATACCTGGCTATACGTCTTGATCACTATTGTAAATGTCAATTTGTACAGACAGCGGGTGCACCTGCATGTAGAAATGAAAAGATTGTTGTCGAGAAAGTTGTCTCTGCTATATGGTGCTCAATAAAACACGTTCAAAAAATCTTTTTACATTATGAAAGATACGTAAGAGTCCATTTGATGTAAGGATCAAGGCTTTATCTATCAATATATTGTGATTATCTACCAATATGTGATCATACTGTGAAGAAATTAAGTGAGTTTGTGAGATTTGATGTTTAGGTTGTGCCTCATAAAATACAGATTGTGATCAACACTACGCTTGAAGTTTGTGATGCATTTACACAACGATGCTGTCACGTAGTATTTAATTTATATCAATCTCAGCCGCAGAGAAGCTAGATGTCAAGTAATGAACATTTTTGGGTATGAAATTTCAAAGAATTGTATCAAAAGGTAGTTTGCCCAAGAAAAAGACCGGACGCTTTTCACAATGCTTTTGACAATCTGGCATTTTGACTATTCTGAGCGGTCTACATATTCTAAATTGATAGTATTTTCTTAATATTGTAAAAAAAATATTTTAGACACTTTGTGCATGTTTGGAAGGACGCGAGAAAGATTTAATAACATTATCTTGAATCATACATCCAAATGCTGTGCGCTGTTGACATAATGCGAGATATTAAGTAAGGGATGTTTCGGTACAACATAATCTAAGTCATTATTTAAAACAGAGTAGGTTTTATTGTTGTAAATAATTTCATTGTTAGGATATTTTTTGATCTGTGAGTGGACGATCACTAAAGCAGACAGTTGTTAATGTGTACGCAATTTCAGTTTTGGTTTGCGTTTAATTCATGTAGTCTTGTGATAGGGCCTACATTCTAATCAACGAATAAGTAACGTATTTAATGATGTGTTGGAGATTACATAAGCACTTCTTTTTATCATGTATACACTTTATTTTAAAAAAGTTAACCGTTAAGCCGTTACATTTAAACTGTTTAACAGTTCAATGTGCAATGTCTCCAAAAATGATTTGTCTGTCATGATATTTAATTAAAAATGCTCTTCTTATCTAATCTGGTGGCCCATGGTTTCAGAACGGGTGTAAGATCAAATCATTCTTTTATGTACCAAATATCCTTTTCTGGAACCAAATGGACGTAGATTTGTAATGTAAATAACAACAAAGCACATTGTGCCAAAAGTTGTACAAATTATGAACTTAATTCATAAAATATAGGGAAACAATCCTACATTTGAATTTCTATTGTTATATTTTGACAAACAATAAACGGTGGGTTTCTGCGAAAGGCGCATGCTATTCGCTGTAGATACGCGCCACAAAAACATAAAGTAATTAGCAGACAGGAGTTCAGTGTAACGGTGTGTTCACATTTACCGAGACAGAGTCTGAGATCGACATTTAAACCTATATTGCTTGTACAGAATTGTGTAGAAATGTTCTTACTAATCTATTCTGTACTAAAAATTGATTGTGACGGACCGGTGTTGAACGGATTCGGCGTGAATGACTCATTACCTTGGACTAGAACTGCTCGATTTCATTTTGCTGTTGAGGAGGATAGGTTAAAAGAGAGTACGCAACCTCGGACACATTGAATGAACTTTTCCCCGTTCTAAAAAATAGTCTATTTCTTCATCTCGTTATGTAAATATTCCTTGCAAATAGTATGACTAACCTTGTAGAGATGGCCAGATTGTCGGTTAAGTTTGACGAGCGTTCCAAATTGTAATCAAGTAATCAGAAATTACTTAAACCATCAAATCCCACAGACATAAAAGTGGTACTAGAAAATGGAAGCCAAGGAAAGAATTACGATCAGTATTTTTCATTTCTGTATTATTTTTTCTCAATTTTTTTGTGGCAATGGATTGAATCGGGACAAAATGCCAAATATCGTCATTTTGTTGGCAGATGATTTAGGTATTGGCGACATCGGGTGTTTTGGAAATGATACAATTAGGACTCCAAATATTGACAGATTAGCGGAAGAAGGGGCTAAATTGACGCAGTTCCTTACAGCCGCTGCAATGTGCACTCCCAGTAGGGCTGCGTTTTTAACAGGTCGATATGCTGTACGTTCAGGTATGAAACTCCAAAAAATCTCGACGCAACTATTGTTCATCTGATTAGTAATGGTAAATTCACACTGCCCAAGACTGAGGCAGATACCGAGACCGATTATAATGACTTACATAGAGAAGTGTATGAAGGTGTTCACACTGCACCGAGACATGCCATAACGGATGCAGGGAAGAAGACAAGGAGGGACCAAGGTGGTTATGCCCTCCATCAAACCTGTAAAAATAAACCGGTTTAAAGAAAGTCGCAAAAGTGGCCTCATAGATTTACTTTTAATTAGATTAAAATTGGTGCATTTGGGCTTATTTTGATACCACAAAAATAAATTTGCTTTGCTCAGTGATTAATTATTTTCCCCAAAGTTTTTAGTCGCACGTCTCAAGAGCGGGTTGAGTCAGGTGGTCCATTACCTTTGGAAGAGTCGGGTCAAGCGGTTCATTATCTGTTGGGGCGGGGGGGGGGTAGGTGGTCCAGGGCCTGGACTAAGCCTTAGTAAGGGTTAGTCCACTTTGGACCTGACCTTCCTTCCAGACAATGATCTCTTCAACTGTGGACCCATTCCCACCCTGACTATGAACTACTGACCTGTACCCCTCTCCCGGTGGACCATAAACTGTTGAGCCATACCCCCACCCCCCGGACCATGGACTGTTGATCTGTACCCCCGCCAAAAAACCGGTAGAATGAATAGGGGACCGTGGTTGGTCGTAATGTTAATGTCTTGTGTAATTTCATGTAAAAAGTTTCGCTAAAATTTCTTTTCGTGATTGTGAAATAGGTATGACTGGGACAAGATACGGCCCCGTCCATTTTTATACTGCCGTTACCGGTGGCCTGCCTAATGAAGAAATTACTTTTGCTGAAATCGCAAAGCAAGCTGGTTATGCAACTGGATTAATAGGTAGAAATAACCACTACTGAATATGCGTCGTTTCATGGAAACATTCAGGAAAAAATGGTTTCTAGCGGTGCAAAGTAAACATATGAACTGGGTAAATTATTGTTCCAGGAAAATGGCACATGGGACTGAACAAACGCCGGTATGGCGACTTCCTACATCACCCTTTGAAACAAGGATTTGATTTTTACTACGGACTTCCTCTTACGAACTTCAAAGACTTTGATGACCTCGAGGATCGTCTGGTGGATCTTCATCTTCCACGAATGAGATACTTCTTCGGTGGAGCATTACTCTCAACAATTCTATTTTTATACTGTTGTCGAAGGGTAGAATCTATTGGGCCTAAGAGATTTTTGTTTTTCACTTTACTGGCATGTCTTGTCACCATTTTACCGCCTCATCTGATGTTAAATTTAAAATTCTACAACTCCCTATTTATGAGAGATTATGAAGTGGTAGAAATGCCAATTAGACTACCTGGCCTGACTTCAAGACTTGTTCAAGAAGGCGTTGAATTTATGGAAAGGCAGGTTACAGATGACAAGCCCTTCTTGCTTTTCATGTCTTGGTTGCAAGTTCACACAGCACTACATGCAGTAGAACCATTCGCTGGAAACAGCAAACATGGTAAGTTCTCGACAAATCAGGTTAACTATGTCCAATTTAGAAGGGATGTTCTTTTTTTCTTTTTAGCTCATTTGGGAAATCCACCACGGGTAATCATTTGTTCTGAACCAGGAGTTCTCGAGTGAAGAAGCTAAAAAATCATTGCAATTTCTACAGGAAAATATGGAGACGAAGTGGAAGAAATGGACTGGGGAATCGGGGAAATTTTAAATGCTCTTGACCGATTAGGAGCAGCTGATAATACGTTTGTGGTCTTTACGTCTGATCATGGTGGTCATCTTGAAGAGAGAGGAAGGGCTGGTAATGTGGAAGGAGGCCACAATGGTATATACAGAGGTAGGTACCATGAAGAGTACTTGATCGCCTAAATTATTCATACTTATTAAATATGACATCAGTCCAAATGGATTCCGATAGTTCCAAAACAAAAGAAATAATCTGAATCCCGCTTAAGCAAATAAATGCAAAGAAAACTGTTCGTTTTAACATTTCTGTCAATGATTTTGATGCAAAGGAATGTTCGTTGTAACCGAACTCGTTGTAAACGGGACCCAGTGTAAACCAAGAGTGAAAAGAAATTTTCGTCATTAAATAAATACGCGTGGAAGGATTGAATAGTTAGTTATAATGTGGTCACAACAATCCACACAGACCCAGACTCCGATAAAAATATCCGCAGAAAGTGACAGCCACAGAACCCAATTGGAAGCGGGTCAAGTTTTTTCGTCTTCAACCTCATTCTGTCAAATCTGGCAAGTTTGTGTTCAAAGTTGAAGTTAATATTTTTGGTATTACAATAATTCAGGTTTAAGGTTGAGGAGGAAAAAACTTTCTGTCAGTCTGTATCGGTCTTTCTATCCTTATTTATGGCAGCTAGAGCTGCCATAAATACCAATCAAATAAATTTCAACAATTAATTTTCTTGTAATCACGTACAGGAGGCAAGGCGCAAGGGGGTGTGGATGGAGGCATCAGAGTCCCTACTGTTGTCCGCTGGCCAGGACACATAGTTCCTGAAAAGGTTATCGACGAACCGCTCAGTAACATGGATCTCTTCAATACATTCGCAGAACTGATGGATCAACCAATACCAAATGACAGAACGATAGATGGTTCTTCTTTGGTTCCAATTTTAACGGGGCAAACCAAAAAATCTCCTCATGAATTTCTGATTCATTACTGTCAAGAAGTAATCCATGCAATCCGATGGAGGCCTCCTGAAGGTAATTCGTTAATTCAAATAGATAACATTATTAAGTATCGGTTGATGGTATCTACTTCAAATAATTTTTCATTTATTCCAAAACCTTTAAATAGAAATTATTTACATGTACTTTTAGGTACATCTGTTTGGAAAGTGCGTCTCGCCACTCCTCGATGGGTAAACGGCTCCGATATATGCGGCGCAGAAGATCACGCCTGTGCGTGTACTGGTCCCACCGTGAGGTGGCACAAAGAGCGACCTTTACTGTTTGATATGACAAACAATCCAAGAGAAGACGAACCAATGGACTTTACCGATCCACGCTATGTGGAGTACGTATCGAAAGTTGCACGTGCATTAGAAAATCACTTGCAGAGTCTGGATCGCAATAGGGAAGATCAGTTTACAATACTAAACTCCATATGGAGACCTTATTTGCAACCATGCTGCAATTTTCCTTCTTGCACTTGTACAGATCCCAAGTATCCCTGACTTTGGGAGACTCATGTTACAGTAAATATGCAATTTCCGTCCAGAAGCCACAATTGGTCAACCTACCTAATAACCACGATTCTAATTAGACATATCTTGGGTAAAGAAGCCCACTTTACGTCATGCAGCCTATCCCACATGGCGAAAAAGAAATCCGCAAAAATTACATGTAACTGAAGAAGACAAAGAGCAATTGCTTCAAATTACAGATACTTGAGATAAAAACTTATTGTTAGTGTTCTAAATGATTGGGTATGAAGCTTGTTTTTTTAATCTAAAATGATTGAGTACATTTAATGTCTTGATAATTGATAATATCTCGATAATTTCACTTACAAGCATTTATTCAAAACATGGTATAAACAGATAAAATAATTAGTGATACCACACTGCTCATTTAATAAAGAATTATTCTTCATAAATAACACAAAATCACCGTTTACCAATAAATTAAATCACGATACGAGGTGTAAACGATTGTTCAAAGCGTACGTTATATATTACTTAATAAACGTTACAGTCAACCTCGTAGTAGTTAACAACTGTACTAAAGGGTAAAATTACATAAGAAGTTTGAGTATGTCTTTTGTTAGGACCATTATCGTATCAAACAGCTTTGGTTCGGATGTTCTGTCTACGGTGGCAATTGAAAGAAATTTGGAAAGAAAACAAGTGACTTGAATAGATGAACACCGGATGACACATGTAAATTGATTATGTGATGCAAAAGTATTCTATTTCTTGGTTCACAACCCCATTCTCTCTTCTCTAATCACTGAACAATATGGAAAAAGTAAAAGGTGAGACACTAATCTTGTTGTACAGTAAATAACTCTGAAATCTCACCATAAGAACATGTATACAATACTTGAAACAGTATGGAATGCGAGAATAAACAAAAAATACAGCAAATATGGACACTTGATTACTTACCGAGATTGCCTTTTGCATGTATTCCAATGACAAGTGTGAGACGTAAATTTATTACGATAAATGTCGCTTATTTCACACGGACAGTGCAAGACAAGTTACTTTTAAGCCATGAATACAATTTTCTTGATGTATTTGATTTTCATCTTTCTACATATTTTGTGATCACACAAATTAAGAATAACATAAGTCTATGACTTGTATTCAAATCAAATATTTCAGTGGCGGACGGAGGTATTTGGCAAGTGGCTCCCCTGGATCCGCAAGTTATTAAAATGTAAATATTCATCGTATTTGGAAACAATGCAGGGGCGGGAATAGTTATCGTTTTATACTTGCCGACAAACTCACTTTATGTTTTTTTAAGTGTTCATTCCCTGGATTTAGCAAAATAGCTTGTAACAAACTTTCAGTCTCTCTTTTCAATTTTAAAATTTCCTTTTCTAGAGATTCATTCTTCTTCAACAAGTCGGCCGTCTTCATCGTGATTCCCATCAGACCAGAAGATTCGAGGGCATCTCGCGTACGATTGAATCTTTTCTTACGGTCATTGTCTGTGACATCAAGTGCATTTTTTAAACTAAAGCTGCCCTTCTCGTACGGTGATACACCTCGGTAACCGGGGAAAACTCGTTTTGGGGTTCTTGATGAATACGACTGTTTCTGGGGATTTACTTTCACCTGCTGAAGTTGATGGTTAGTGATTGGAAGCTGTGGCGCATGGTGCGCAGCCTCCAAGCTCTGGCGCATCTGCATTGGATTGTTATGCCCCAGCATCGAAGAGTAATCTTGGTGGAGAAACGGTGAGGTGAACAATACATCTGATGAAGTTGGTCCAGCCATACTAAAGTTTTGTTGATTGCTCTGAGCACCGTCTAGTGCGTCTCTAACGTTCTGTTCAACATCCTCGGGTGCCGGGTTTGCGTTAAAACTTTGAAATTCTACTGCCGAGTCCCCAATTACCTGGTACAACAAGAAAGAATCAAACTTACTCAAAGAAAAATGATTTTAAGAAATGACACTTACTAACTATGTGCAATATAGCATTCTTCCTGTGGCTACGAAGCACAAGTCACTTACCCGTAGACTATTTGACAAATTTTGTTGATCTTGCAATTGGTCTTGGTCGTAGTGAGGCAGGTGAGGTTCCTGCATCATGTTTTGGTGTTGTTGTTCCATGTATCCTGGGATAACACCATCCAATAAAGTATCATTAGGTAAAGCTGATTTGTATGATGGCGCTTGTCCTATTACATCATCTGCAGAATATACACAAGGAATTTCATTTCTTTGAAGATTAGTTCTTAGGAAGAACTGTGTTCGCCTGTTCACACAAAGTAAACAGACACACCAACCCCTTAAATTTGGCCTTGCACTGTTAGGTTCCTGCCCTAAATGCATACCTTTTTGTGATGTAACTATTCTCCCCTATCAATTTGAAAACTTAACCGAACGAATCTCATATTATATAACATGCAAAGCAAACTTATTACATCAGGTAATGACATACCTGCGAAGGGTAAATACATTTCTGATGCGACACTTTCAGTCTTAGCCAATCGGCAGTTTTCTGTAAAATACAGAATGATGTAATTTCTAGTTAAAATTTCTACCTTACAAAAATCCAATGTAGAGAGGTCTTTAACTTCTCAACACGATTTTTCTTTTGAGAAAAACTAAAAAAGCAGAGAAGCAAGTGATTCCATTTCTCCAAACTTAAATCATGATGCTGACAATGAACTTTTAATTTAATTTTGAACCATGTTGGTGTTGACAAACTCTATGCTCAAGACATTAAACAACTTCTCAACGTTCAAATTATCTTTCCACTTAAAACCCGAAACGACGTAAAAGGCATGACAAGTAACAGTAACTATCTGCAAATGTGTACATTTTTTGCATTCTAAAAATCTGCTGCTAATAACGATGGACAGTATGTCCCTATTCCTACCTGTAGAATTATAATCAAACATGCACCAATAGTCCGAAGCCCACAAAAATGCAGTCATACTTGAAAGTACTACTCAATTACTTCTGTTACAAGAATACAAATTGTCAAAATGTTCCGTAAAAGACAGGAGTCACCGTCGCAATGATGGCTGAATAAGTAGGCGGCCGTTTTCAAGGTAGCTTATGTACCTAGAACTACCAGCAATGTCAATGTCAATGTCATTACGCAGATAAAGCTGACTACAGGTTGACTTAGCCAATCCAGCCCGGGGCTGCAGCTTCCCAATCTGGCTTGTAAAATGTAAACAGATCGACGTCACTGAAGATTACTTTGCATATGAGGCTGGTTATATTAATAGCACATATATCTGGATTATGCGGTATTATGCCAAATTTAGCCTTTTTGTGTGGTGTAACCAAATACAGAACCTAGACCATTTTGATCGTCAAAATCTTCTGGCACAATAATACACATTCATACAATTATCCGGATCTTAGTTCCCTTGAAATTAACCTTGAAAGGAATAGTTTCTGCACGTACCGATCACAGCCTACATAAGACCGACACTGAAACAGCCAATTTATAGAAAATTAATTGGCTGTTGAACTAGCCAAAATAATTAACAAAAATAACCTTTTTACACTGTTATCTCTCTCTCCAGGCAATGAATAAAGTCTGCAAACCTCTTCTCAAAATTTATTTCTTGTGTCAATAACATGTGACTAAAAGTTAGAAAGGCTACCAGGTTGACATCGTGAGTAAGAAAATGCTGTGATGGAGGATGGGCCCTCCTGCCTGATTCAGTCCCTTTTTACCTGATCCTTCTTGGGAGCCCTATCCCATGACGCCTTGCCAAGGAAGGGGCTGTCCCACTGCATCAATGGATAGGTTCCCAGTACATCATGGGCAGAGACCCCACCCTGTGAACAGAACCGACAAACTGAAAACATTAGAGGTTTTCTATAATTCATCATTTCCTGCCAACTCCTGGCAGAAATCTGACAGGAGTTGGCAGAAAATTGCAAGTTATAGAAAGACTCGATTAACTTACTAGATGTACTAGATAATTTAACGTAGTGAACTAGTTTGTACAAACACACCTAGTTATTAACAAGTCGATAATTGCCTTATAGCTTAGATCTGTTTGTTAACTATTTGGCACCTGCACTTTCTACAAGGGTTCGAAAAGGGTATCATGTAGATAGTCATTTTTAGAGGTGCCCAATCAGAGTGGGAGGGATGCGTCCGAAACTTTCTGTACTTTAAAGAGTGACGTCCCACCATATACACTTAGTTTCAATGGACTATTGTAAAAATTTTATTAAAATATAAAAGCTGAGTTCTTCCGCCGCAAATTCAGCATTTCTGCTCAATTTAATCACATAAACTACGAGTATAATAAGTGCAGCAAAATTAACCAAACGGTCATCCTTTTAATTTCCGTTACAGTTTTATTTCTGGAATCTATTAATAATTGTGTCTATCTTATGGTCACCAGTTCAAATGTTGCCAATAGTGACTAAAATTTCACTCTGTAAGGTCATTTTTTTCAATAAGTTATGGTAAGAAATAATTTAAAGTAGCCATTAAAATATAGTTGTAACACGATGCCTGTACGATTTGAATAGGATGGACTTGTGTTGAATAATTCATTAAGTAATTCTAAGCAAATGGCCTGGGCCTCAGCATGATTTTTGCTGATTAGAAATGCGAATACCTTCAATTCATATCCAGAGTTGGCCTGGAAGAAAGACAGAATATCTCCTCAAGGCCGTCCGAGAGACCCAGGCGTTTCATAATTACCATGAAGCGAGCTTTACCTGTTGTAATGGGAAACTACTACATGAATTTCCACTGAATATCCAAAATTATGTAACTATCTTCGAGACAGCTTTTCGCTGTAAAATTACTCCTTCCTTCCACATATTATTCGGGTTATTCAGCCCACTTTCTGTAATATTTTTCTCGCCACATACAACAACTACTTCGAATCAGAAAACATTACAACATAATTTTGTTAAAGGTAAAGTTGCCAACTAATTTTTTCTAAAACTGGTCAAAATTAATCAAATATGGCTGCCATATAAGTTCATCTGAAATTATGCCTTGTTTATTTGTAACAAATAAAAGTTCCTTTGAAGGGTATCTGTCCATTGGATATCAAAAGCTGCAAACATTTTGCAAAAATAAAAACTAACTCTTTCCTAGACTGTAATAGATTTAAGCAATTTACATCACTTTCCCTCTCGCTTCCCAAATTGAAGAGATCTTTAAAATTGTAAATACAACAGAGTGTTTTGCGAGTAAGATCTCACATGAGAATCTAAAGTTACAAAATATTATGCTACATTTTTAACTGATAAATATTGGCAAAAGCTACACATGAAACATAATTGAACTTTTGGGTGACAAGCCCAGTTAATATCCGTATGGGCTTGGGAGTCATTGCTGTAGTTTCTGTCACATACTTTCTCGGCTGGATAATAACTATTATGAAATCAGTTCTACTCCACCCGGTTTCCTTTCTCTATACCAACGCCTTCAATCCTGGTACAAAATAGCCAAAAACCAAACGCAAGTGGCAGACAATCAAACTGTTCCGGCGACACGTTTCCACCTTCACCATCGTGAAAGCTCAAGGTTATGATTTCCAAAATGATGATATAATACTCTCAAAAACTAAATACACCCAGCATTAATCTGGAGATTAATCACTAAGTACGGACTCCGCCTCATAACCGTCATGAGTTGTCACAGCAACGGCCATATTATCAGGACCAAAATAGGGGCCTCAGTTCAATATTTGTCCTTTTCTGCTCAGATTCCACGCTGCGAAATGGTATCAGTTTATGGTGCGCGTAGACAAAACTGGAAACACACACTGATTCTTCCCGTGTTTCGATGCGAGTAAATTCGAAGTGCAGAAAAGACGGATCGTTGTGAAACGGAGACAGTAGACACATCTTACACTTCCATCTTCCAAATAGTTCAGAATATTTTACATTTTTTTTCGTTTTAGTCTCATTTAAGATTACGTACGTCTTTATTCTACTTAAGTTTGATGTACTAACCTCACCTGACGAACATTGGAAATAGGTCTGTGCATTTTTAACTCATCGCACCAACCACTGAATTTTCATTCCTAGGATCTACACTTAACCACTATGCGGAGCCACTTGAATTTTTCATGATAAACACAGAATTAGCAGTTATTTGCATGTATGCAAATGTGGTAAAGTTTTTTTGTGAAACATCATTTAATCTTTTCAGACTGCTGTGTAAAATGAAAAATCAAAACATAATCAATAGTGGTAGTCAAGAAGAAATCTGACTTTCAAATGATTTTTCACCACATAAATGATTTTCTCCTTTACAACATGAAAATACAGGAATTCAATACAAGTTTTGCCCAGATTTGCATGCATATAAATCTAATTTCGATTATTTTTAAGATTTTGACCGCTCGCACAAGTGGTTTGCAGGAAAACAATGTTTTCAGTTGTGTGTGTCCATCTGTCGGGGGGGGGGTGGAAGTCCCCAATGCCTGATGGAATAGGAACCCTGTTCCAGCTCCATTGCATCACGGGATAGGAACCCCACCCCTCTCAGCTCCAATGCATTATGGGATAGGGACGGGGGTTGACCTTCGACTGAAATGACTAAATTCAGGCTGCACATGAATGCTTCATCTGCCCGACTCTTCACAGACGAACTTAGTAAACAACTCTTCAAGTGGACTTGAGTATCTTTACCGCCCGCGTACGCAGTACGACGGGAAGGTACTGTGCCAGTCTGTCCACACGGGGGGAGGGGTAACCCATCTCCATCCCATATTACTTCCACTGGTGCCATGTCATTTCCGGGGGGGGGGCATGTTCTTTCTGGGGGAGGGGGTACCACATGTCCATATTTCCACTGGTCCCATG